>NW_006498085.1:357707-376079 GCF_000471905.2 Amborella trichopoda
GAGAGAGAGAGAGAGAACATACTCTGTAAGCATGTCCAACCGGTAATTCAAGAAGGTATGGTTAAGAGGAAACAAATATGGCTGTGATACCAAGAATATAAGGGAAGAACAGGACAAACAATCCTACTACAAATGCCTGTATCTCGTAGAGCCACAGCATCAAATTGGGGGGGGGGGGGAAACAAAACTTGAAAAACACCAAAATATACAATAAAAGATCAGCAACATGCAAGAGAATTGATCATATGCTATTAAAATATTGCACAGGTTTGAAATGAAGAACCATCAAAACAATGAAGGATACTGAGTATTTTGACTTTCATCTCCCCCTGCACCAAATCAAATAGTCTACACTTAGTCCAAAACACCATGTCTTAAAATTCTGAGAATTAACGGACTATCAGTGACATGCCAAGAGGTAGGCCCCACATTTAATTGCTGAAATTTGGTTAAAATATCACAAAAAAAGATAAAAAAAGAGAATGGTGTTGGATATAAGACCATAACAAGAATAAGAATTCATGTATGATCCATAACAAACATATGACCAGCC
Organism: Amborella trichopoda; assembly: GCF_000471905.2. Next base: position 358,261 of record NW_006498085.1, read on the forward strand.
TCATAAAACAAATCTACCAATGCATCATGAAGAGGAGTGAGCAATACAATAAGCCACTAAACATGCAAATTCCTTTTTCCTCTAGCAACAATAAAGAAGCATGTCATTAACATATGAAATATAACAATGAAGTCTTGATGCATGTAAGTTCCACATTTGGCCACCGACTATATCAAAGCATTTCATGAACGTATGAAACATGTTAAGTGAATGAACACCAGTTAATTATGGGCACTGCAACTAGTGAGAGAAAGGTATGAAATTTTCTTATCCAGATAATAAAAAATAAAAAAAAATTTACATAGAAAAGCATGACTTATGTTGAATCCTGGCCCCTAAAATGAATGATTAACATTCCAAATACCAACTGCACAGAAAGGACATAGTCTATCATATAAAAGAGATTCCTCAGTATGAATGCAGAGTAGTAATCCTTTGCCTTTTATTCATAATTATCTTTTTCATTAATTTTGCAAACTTTACGAAATTGTTTATGGGCCCCTGAAATGGGTATGTCATGAAAATTCAATTAGAAAAAATTCCTATTGTAATGAGCTGTATTACAATATTTCAATGTTGTGAAGTCTGGTAGGGGTAGGGATGGAGGTTGGATTTTTAAGGATTGTTCTTTAGCTGAAGCGTCCAACGCGTCGCTTGATTCTGCCTAGCCTAAACATCAAGTTTAAACCATGGTATAGTGGCTGATTTGGTCCAAGACTTGATCTAGTCTCCAAGGGCAGGGAGTATTATTAGTTTGCTCATGACATGACATTTGCTTACTTCCTGGTGAGTAGGTTTGTACCCCAATCCCTATTAAAAGTTCAGAAGCCAACCAGCAGACCTTGTGCTTCAGCTTGGGTGGAACCACAGAGCAGGATAGGGCCCTGAGTCTGTGAGGAAAATCTATCTTTGGTGGTCTCAGAAGAGTCATCCAAATCCACCAGGTTCAGGCTTCCCCTTCAAGCTTCCATCAAAACTCAGTTTGATGGTGCCTTCCGGTGGGGCAATCCAATGTGAGGATTCCGGAGTTTGATGAGGTATGAATCAGGTGATGCTTTTTCATTGGGTAAAAAAGTCCATGAATGAATATCCCTTGGTGAACTAGATCGCTGTCCTTATTCTCACAAAAAAAAAAAAAGGACCACCTAGATCATTGTCCTTTGGGTGCTGACAAAGTTAATGGAAACAATCTCTGATTCATACAAATGACAGTCCTTTGAGTAAACAAGTAGTTGTTTTAACTTTTAAACTAAGCTAAACACCAGTGGATTTTCCATTGGTCAGGAACGAAGGTAAGATGACTTGGAGATCTCCATGGTTTTTCTCAAACTCCGGTGAATGCCCTAGTTTTTACTGACTGAGAATAAGTACAAGCCATATTGAATCCTAATCAATTGGGTGTCACAACGGCAACATGAATGATCTAAGCAGGCCTGCTACAAGTGACCATCCGCGACTTTGGAATTTGTGTATGGGGGAAGGTATGCAGTGGACTAGTTCCTGTTTCAGAAAAGAAATAGATTAGCCATTAGAGAATGCATAGCCGCTAATTGCAAAGTAGAATTCATCACCAGGAGAGAGTTGAAAGGTTGGGGGAGGACACTCTTAACAGATTGGATTCTCCTTCTGATACATAATCTTGTAGCTTATCTACTTAATGGTTTGTGTTTATAAGGCTTTGGTTGCACTCCTCATGCAACTAGACATAAGCGTCCAGCTCACTCAACTGTTGATGAGAAAAAGAAACATGACCCGAAAAACCAATCTGCTGTAGGCTTAAATTCTTACAAGTAATTGTTTTCGGAGATAACCAACCATTACAATCACTGTACTTATGAATCAACATGAAAAATCTCAAGGTAGAAAAAAAAGTAGGATACAAATACAACTTGTCTCATACAATAGTGCCGAATGTCCTTTCACAATTTTCGACAGGAATTAAAGTAACAAAATATCTATTCAAATTACAAAAATTGAAATCAATAATGACATCTTCCTAAAAATTTTTGCTGTTGGAGCACAACCTCTTAATTCAAACACTTTAATATCCACAAACGAAGTGTCAAATGCCACTGAAAAACCACCAAACATTTTTGAATTATAAGGACAAACCAGTGATTAAAAAATCAACTATCTGACTCAATGGGCAACATTTTTGAATTATAAGGACAAACCAGTGATTAAAAAATCAACTATCTGACTCAGAATCAGCTGAGTTGGATTGGAACCAGAAAGGTGGACAATTATGGGTGGAAAATCCCCAAATTCACCCAATTCTCCCCCTCTTTTTGTACCTGTAGTCCAAATGAGTTGGACTGGAAGAATCGGAATCAGACCCTTGCCGAGTCGGGGCCCATTCCAATTTTTTAAACACCGAGATGTACAAATGATTGTATAAGCAATTTCTTTTTGACAGGGGACCAGGTATTGTCAGTGGATTTTTCTTTTTCTTTTTTTTTCTTTTGATGAATAATCTATGAATGAAAGTTTTCAAGTGGGCTCCCTAAGCAAGGAAAAATGCCTTGTCTTCCTACTGCAAACGTGTTCTTTCCAGTTTCCCATTTGAGGGGTGAGTGACCATTGTAATTTTCAAGTGGCAATATAAGAAATAGGATTTCTCTTTTTTTGAACTTTTTTTGTTTTTTTTTTAACATTAAGAAATATGATTTCTCTCTAAGCAAGATAAATACTTCATCATGTTATCCCTTTTTTTCTTTTCTTTTAGTTTTCTTTTCTTTCTTCTCTTCTGTTATTTGTGAAATTATCAATAGAAACTTAAAAAGTTCAACAATAAAATCACTAGAGAGTTTTAAATGAGCAAGTTCGTACCAGATTTTCTCAAGCAACATAAATACCTCGATTTTCCAGTGGATCCTCTTCCTCCTCCGATTATGGAAGTGTTCAGCGTCAGAAAAACCCTAATCCCAGCAATAACAGCCACTGCAAAACAATTTTATGTAAACAAAAAATAAAAATATATTAAACAGATGAAACAGTATTTAGAAACCAGGCATAAGAGAAAAAAAAAATCAAACTGATTAATCACAGAAATTGGATAAAAGGCCAAAAAAGAAGAAGAAAGAAGCAGTTCAAAGTGAAGGCAGAAAGGACGGATTCAATTTTCACAAAAGGAAAGTTAATTGTTTAACTCAGATAAGAAGCAAATAAGAGGGAAAACGTGAATGCATGAATGAAATGGAGTCCATTTTCGAAAAATGAAAGCTAAGCGCACAATTCACAGAAAAAACTGTACACATAAGAAGAAGGCAGTGTACAAAAGGAAGAACTAGGGCAAAATGAGTCGGAAATCAAAATTAATGAAACAAAATTCCCAATCAAATAATGCTGAGAGAAAAAGAGAACGCGATTTCTGATTTAATTATCCATTAGTAGAGAATATATATATATATATATAGAGAGAGAGAGAGAGAGAGAACCTGAGCAGTGTAGAAGTTCTAGAATAGAGAGAGAGAACCTGAGCAGTGTAGAAGTTCTAGAAAAGAGAGACAGAACCTGCGCAGTGGGAAAGTTTTAAAATTGAAATTCATCAAACCATGCCCAGAAATTTCAGATTTTTTGGGGGGATGAGGATTCAAATATGGCCTAGGCTTTAAGGAAACAAAATAAAGCCTCACCTCCAACCCTCGTCCAAAATCGAAACGGAAATCTTTATGATGGGTTAAAATCAATTTCAAACAACGACAATTTAAATTCGAAACTAAAAATGATGGTATAGATCTCTATGTACGCTTATTTTTTAAAAGGACGGTCTCCCTAATTTGTTACGATAGCCATATTTTTAGAGCTTGAAATCTTTTTTTTGTATTAACCATAATATTGAAGCCAAGATGATCGATGTAAAAGTCTCATAATGTTTAAATTATAATTTTCAGTAAGTTATAAAGTGAGGCTTGAATTATAATTTTCAGTTAGTTATAAAGTGAGGTTTTATTTATTTTGATGTCAAACAATTTTTTTTTGGATATATACATATATATATATATATCCAATTAAACAATCCATTTAAGGCACATCTCCAAATTTTATCATAACATGTAATTTTGATAAAAAAAATTCTTTTTAATATTTCAAAATCTGTTTTCATATCTAATTATAAAATTTTAAACTTCAAAAATAGTTAAAATCAAGTAGATTTATAAACATATGAAAATTTTGAAAATTGACGGTCTAGATAATGTCTTGCAATATGCACTATTTTTGGCACTCAAAACCATTTTTGCTTTCATAGACATACATCTCGATGTTGAGATGAACTCTTAGATGTTTTTTCAATATTAAAATAACCTTTTTTGATGGATTTTTTAGGTGCATTTGTAATTCTACATTTTAAGGTTGCAACCTTATATAAATTTTCTTATATATATATAGGAAGATACTACAAAACGCCTCTAGGTGAAAATGAACAGTGATTTGCCTACCTTCATCATCGGCCAATCAATATATATATATATTATGTACATGCTTTGCACATGATGTTAAATATTCATTTTTTAAAAAAAAATTATATTTTTCAATCATATTACTTCTTAATTTTATTTAAATTATTTACAACTACCATTCCCATTTATATTATTTTTGGTAATTAATAAGAAATATGTACTAATATGAAAATTTCTCAATCATATTGTTTGCATGAAAAAGAAAGAATTTATTTGAATTAATTATTTCCAATAATGTGGCACAATTATGTGAATTTTAGGTAATATATTTTTATTTGCAATATTGAATTTATCTACTAATATAATTATATTTAAATTGTATTATTTGCAAAAATATTGTAAAAAGATGAATTATTATATTATGGATATGACTTTATAATTTGAAAAAATCTATTTATTAATATATTCTAATTTCAATACTTTAGTTTGTCGGAAACTCAACAAATGAATTATTTGTATTTCAGGAAATAAAAAATAGAAAAAAAAAAAGAAAAAGAAAAAAGAAATAATGATAAATAAAGTAATGATCTTATGATACCCTCCCACACTCATGTGTGTAGGACCTTAAAGAATCACCATTAAATTTGGTATACATCTCTAAAAAAGTTAAGTCTCACACTCATGTGATAATTTTTTTAGATATCTGTGTCAAAATTAATGCTGATCTTTTGGAGTCCTACACACATAGATGCCAGAGGGTCTCATAAGATCATTACTTTAATTATATATGAATAGTTTTATTACATCATGGTGCACATTTTATTTATCTCACTCTTATCTATTCTCTCTTTCTCTCATATATGAGAAGTATATCATGCTAAAATTTGTCTGCATCATATTTGTAAAATAATATCACCCTTGATCTCCTCTTTATCTATATTGTCTACCTCATATTAGTAAAGAACATAAGTGATTCTACCTAACTTTGTCTTTAGCAAGAGGGCCTTTATCCTATAATTTTTCTTTCAAATGATAGAAATATACCACACTCTAAAGTTCATCTATTTCAACGTCTCATGCCCTTCATTCTCTCTAGATATACGATCTTATTTTATTTATGCGACATGTCCACTCCTTAACTCTGGCTTAATAATGTAGCATAGATATAGATAAGTAAGTTCCCACCTCAAAACTCATCGAATATTGTAATTCTATCTTCAAAAAACCATCAAATTTATTGTCTCGGCTTTGAACATTATGATTGTGAAGAAAATAAGGGTTTTAAGACCTAAAACTATTGTATATTGTAATAAAATCTTTATATTGTCCATTTTACCCTAAAAATAAGTAGTCACGGTTCCGCAAGATTTGTACTATTTTTTTAACGTCAAATTTCATAGTAGGTGTTAAAAATTGATTTTAGAGCTATCGTAGAAATTTTTTGATGCCCAATGAGCTTTCTGGACAAGGACTCAAGGTGAAGCTTTACTTTGTTTGCATAATGCCTAGGCCTTCTAAAAAAATGCAGTCTCACATGCCATTATCCAAAAATATCCCAAAATTGAACGGGTGTGGTTTGTACAAGGTGTTAAACAATCTAAGTATGCCGCATCTCTAAAATATGCTAAAAAATGTAGTTTTCACGTCAGAAATTTTTGTTATATAGCCTGGAAGTTAATTTTTTTTCCTGAATCGTAAAATTTAAACTCTAAAAATAGTGCAAATCAAGTAGATATATAAATATTTGAAAATCTTGAAAATGAACAGTTTGGATAATGTACTACAAAATATACTATTTTGAAGACTTGAAATAATTTTTCTTTTTCAATATTCATGCATATCAAGCAAAAAACAATACCCATAGAATGAGTGTAGCGGAGCTGAGATAGATGAGTGACATGACAAGAAGGGATATAATTCGAATAGGTGATAAAATGAGAGAGAGTAGACTTAGGTAGGTTGGCCATGGGTGGCACCGACCAAGTATAGCACCTGTTAAGATGTACGATTTCGATCAAGTGGAATGACTGAAAAAGGCAAGGGGTATGGCAAAAAGAAAGTGGTTGGAAGTAGTCCGAAAAGATATAGGGATATATGGCCTCACTGAGGATATAGCATTTAATAGAGTAAAATGAAGAACCATGATTCATATAACCGACCCTAATTAATTGAAAAAAAATATTAAAATGATGATGATGATTCATGCATCTCGAAGTCAATATCATCAGTTAGAGGGTCTTGCAATGTCAGAGGGTTTTTGAGGTACACCCTACATAAGATAAAATTAGCACTTTATATGAACTTTTTTAAAATTACACAGGCACCATCCAGTCTTTGGAGGCATTATCCAAGTATTAAGAATTTATTTTTTTTTCCTTTTTAAAACAAACACCTAATGATTCTTAAGTGGATTTCAAAATTGAAGATAAAAAAAATCATTCCAATCAGCTACTTTGTTTAATGAGTTAATGTATAGCCTATACTCCTGCGTGAACATGCTACATGTGCACTTAGAAAAAAAAGAGAGCAAAGAAAGGTAACATCCATGTCTCGAATGAATGGTGAAGATGACATTTAACATAGTGGTTAGATTTTCACTTTTACATTTATTTATATAAGTAAATGGTACATTTCTAGTTCCAAGTTAGGTTCTAATACAAGGGAAAGCTTTCTATGTTCCCCTTATAATATAGAAGTTTATCCAGCCGTTCATTTTTTATCAAGAGAGCCACTCACCGTTTGATCTTAGATCTGACATCTTATAGTATTTTATTTTTAGTTTTTTTAATACAAATTTTTTAACATTAAATTTGGTTTCCATCTTCTCATTGGGGCGCACCTATAAAAAATATTAACAATAATTTTTCGATAAAATATAATAACCAAAATACCCCTTGAATCTTTCAATAGTATTTTGGTCATTTTATTTTATTGAAAATATTTTTTATATATTTTTCGTTAGTGTGAGTTTAATATAGGAATGGACGTCCAAAATTTGGTGTCAAAACAGTTTATAGAAAAAAATTAAAACTAAAATAGTGTAGAGACATTACATTGTGATTGGTGCAATCTTAGCCCTCCATTCAAAAATGGACGGTTGGATAAAGGGGAATATAGAACTTCTATGTTGTAGGGGGAGCATAGAAAGCTTTCCCCTAATACAAAGTATGTAAGGGGAAAGGGAACGGATTTTAGTCACCTTTATATTTCACATTAAAATGACCTAAATTAGGCATCAGATTAAAGATGTGCAGGCTCGAAGTAGGGCAGTTAAAAGGCTGGTTTCCCTGGTCCAAGCCCAACCTAACAATAATTAGGATAAGCTCGGCCCTGAAAATTTAGTTTCAGGTTTGCCCTGGGCGTGTCCTGAATTCATAATAATAAGGCTGGAGCCTAACCCAGACCAGAAAAAAGAAATGGTTAGACTGATATTTGGCTCGGCTCGAAAGTCTAACTTGGGCCACTTAACAATCCTAGTTCGAGCTCATTATTTTCCACTCATTCAATGAATATTTTCTCTCCATCCACTCTAAGGGTGCGCTTGCTTTTTGAAATATATATTATGGAAAGTTTAATGTTTTTAAATCTTTTGGAAAGTTGAATGTTTTATTCTAGAAGATTTTAAATAGGTTATGGGTATTGTGTTTGATAACATATGCATATTAACCATATAAATATAAATATAAAACATATATAACATAAGGAAAACACTACACAATGCCTATTGGCGAAAATAAACAATGATTTTGCCTATGCTCATCGTCGTCAAAAGTTCATCGTACGGGCGCAATTGTCCGGTAGTATTTCATTTTTCTTTATTTTTTTCTACAAATCGGAATGATCTAAAATTTGAAGCATGTGTTCGTAAAAATATATGTGAATCTAATAATAGTATAAAAAAAATATTTTGTAAAACATAAATTGATCAAAATACCCCCGTAAATTTTACGGGGGTATTTTGGTTAATTTATATTTTAAGAAATATTTTTTTCATATTTTTATTAGATGTGTCTCACTAAGATGTACACACGATCCAAATTTCAGATCATTTCGATTTATAGAAAAAAATTGAAACACTACCGGACAATCGTGACCGTACGATGAACTTTGGATAGTGATGAGCATAGGCGAAATCACTGTTCATTTTCACCTATAGACACTAAGAAGACTTTTCCATAATATAATATAATAAATAATATAATATATTTTATTAATATATATTTGTATCATATATAACATATAATATAATATTTATTATAATATAATATAAGATATTTATATAATATATAATATAATAATATAAATATTACATACAATATAAATATATATTATATATAATATATAATATTATAATATTATAATCTAAATATTATATATAATATAATAAAAATAATTCAATCGTCTTGCTTTAATGATTTTTGGTGGGAATTATACCACATCGAAGGATGAGCGTTGCTCTGTTATCTATAAATATATGTGTAATAAATGTTGCATTGTGCATGTGGAAAAGTGATGGGGCTGACATGTGAGGTAAGTTACCATGTGTGGAGGATTTTTAGTTGCCATAACTCGTGATTCACTATTGAGAATTGTCCGGTTCTCTCTGGACACGGACGATACCAGCTCGAGTTGCAGACGATTCCCTAGTCGAACCAGGCGAGTCCGGCTCGACTCGGCGAGTTTTCGAACCCTGGTTCGACGAACTAAAGATCATAAGCTTTGCTCGGACATAATGAATATTTTACTCCTCCAACACATTTTTATGAGACGGCCGATTCAATTGTAGAAATGCACCTCTCTCCATAATCCTTAATCCATTTGGATTTTGATCTTACTTTTTTTGAATATATAATCTTTAGTATAGGGAGAATTAGTATGTAAATGCATATAACTTGTACATATTTGATGTGATTGGTAATTTGATTTTGATGAGATGATATCCGACAACAATGTCACTTACTAATTAAAACAGTATAACATGTTGAGATACAACTCGGCCTATGATATTTTATCCTTTTTGCTTCTTACCAAAATTGAATTGTCATATTAAATTTCAAGAACTCAAATTACAAAATTCTATTTTTTTTAAATATGATTATGATGCTAAGTATAACCCCAAAAATTTGAGAAATTTGCCAATATGCACTTAGGATACTAACTATTTAACATTTTACCTATTTGTTTTGATTTAATATCAATTTTTAATTTTGAGTTGGAATAGTAAAAAAAAGGATAAAATATTTAATAGTTGTAAAATAAAGTGTATTTCGATAAAATTCTTTCAAAAGTTGTAAAATGAAGTGTATTTCGATAAAATTCTTCTAAAATTTTATATTGATGATAATATGAATAGTGTACTCATGCGGGAGCACACCGTGTACGCTGTGAGTCTAAACTCCCTGAGATAGGATGATCATATAAAGTTCCATTCATTTATGTTTACAGAGACTCTCTCTGCTCCTCAGACAAAATGAGGCATTGAGCTTTTCTTTTTCTTTTTTGTTTGGTAATAATTTATTTTCCTTTAACAATTTAATTAGTTAATAATTTTCTCTTTTCCAAGAGTCCCTGCTTAATGGTCTTTATTTGTTCACTGGTTTGAATTATCTTTTTTGGTGTTATTTGTTTGGATTCAGAAAGCCAAATTCAACACTTCAATTTTGTTCGTTTCTCTTTATTCAGAAAGATAAGTTAAAATTTAGGGTTTTGCATTTTGTTATCGTCTCTCTCAATTCAGCAACGGTGGCTTTTTTTCCACGTGCCTTTGTTTTCTAATTATACCTGATTTTCGTTATATTTAAGAGTCCATTTTTTTTTTTCATCTTCTCCTATTTAGATAGATTCTCTTTGGGATTCAGTGGGTTCAATAGGTTGGTGCTTTTTTTTTTTTCTTTCGGGTTTGGTTTTTCAGATCATTTATAGGCAGATTCCTAATTGATATGAGATTTTTCATTGAAGAAATGCTTGTGACTTCTCGTTGGAAATCAGTAGAATGATTAGTTTCATGACTCAGCTTCTCTTCCTTTTTACTGTAAGTAGATTATAGGCCATCAAGAGTGCTGAATTCTGAATATTCTTGATTTGTTTTGAATTTTTCAGAGGATTTTTCATTGAAAAATGTGAATGATTGAGTTATTGCAAAAATACTGATGAGGAAGGTTGGGAAATATGAGGTGGGGCGCACCATTGGTGAGGGGACTTTTGCAAAGGTGAAGTTTGCTCAGAACACAGAGACAGGGGAGAACGTAGCCATGAAAGTTATGGCTAAATCCACCATTCTCAGGCACAAGATGGTGGATCAGGTTTGCTCTCTCTTTAAATGTTTTTATGTTTATTCCCATTCTCCACCATTTTTTTTACTTAGTGATGATGTGCTTCTTAAGAATATAATATTTGAGGTTCTGAACGCTAGGAAGCTGATCGGATACTTATATCATTGCATTGTATGGATGATTTGGAAAGTCCTTCGATTGAAATTTGGATGATGTATGCTTAGTTTTGTGCTTGTTTTGTTTAATTTTTCTTTTAAGTGGTTGGGTCTTCAACGGTTTAGAGTAACGAGCAGGTAAATTTGTCAACTGCATGCTAATAAAGAAATTGAAGTTGGTTAGTGCAAATTGGAACTTGTTAACATGGCTCCAAAGTTGACAAATCACATGCCTCTTCTTCTTCAAAGAGGGAAATTATATACCACTTGATTTTATATACCACTTGATTTGTATGTTTTTATTTGAGTTGTTCCTTCTCCCTTCTCACTTCCCCCTTTCATGTTTAGCTATCAGAATAACTAGAGAATGACCAAAATACTTATTTGTTATCAAATTCCATTTTAATTAATCGTGGTCATGTGTGTCTTCTAGCACTATGGTTGATCATGGAGTTTTTTTTTTTTGAAAAAAAACTATTTAGCTTGCATTCAGTTGGTTTTTGAATATGGGAGACTTTGTATTAGAAGCTCATACTATGGGGTTTAGCCTTTCTGGCTTCCTGGTTTATGCATGAGAGATGAAGCACTGCAGTTTGAGTTCCATCCTCCACTTTATCAACTCAAATAACAAAAATATGTTATGAAAGATAATTTAGGACCGTTTGTGTACTCCTGTTATCCATGAGAGTCAGAAAAGCTCATTTCGGTTTAGCTGCAATGGCAGAAGCTCAAATTGAAAAAAAAATCACCCATATCATGGCTCTTCTCCATATGCAAAATTGGATGGGATGTGGGAATTAATAGTCTGCATTCTAGACCGGTTCATCAGGTCTTTCACTAGAAAAGTCAGGATGCTAGTCTTAAAAATTTAAACTGAGAACATCCCACTCAAACGTCCTCTTAATTAGAGGAGTTCCTGAAGTAAATGGATAACTCAAGGCCATATTTGTGTAACATGAGTTTTATTCATAACATCAAATAGGCTATAGATAGATAATGCGGTTTTACGTTAACAGAAGCTTTGGGAACTAAACTTACTGATAGATTGTAATTTAATCATGTTGGGTAATCACGGAGAAGCGGCTTGCGTTTATTGCCTTGGCAGGCATTTGACATGCGGCTTGTGCCTGTGACATTAACTAAATATGGTAATATGACTTTATAGCATTTGCACTTCTTCCAATAAATTAGAGGTGGCCCAAGGATTATAAAATCAGTCAGAAAAGCAGTCATATGGATATCTCATTGTGGTCCACATTGGAATATGGCAGGGTTTAGAAGCACCATATGATTTGGGAGCAGTAGTCAATTGTCTAAAGGAGCCAGTCTGGTGGCCCCATATGAATAAAAAATGGTGATTGTTTAAATGCTGCTATTCTTCTGGTAAATTTATTCTTTTCATATAGCAACATTGTAGGAATGTTTGCATGGGTCTGAAAGGACAAATAGAATTTCATTATTGGGCAGCCTTGAATGCTTCACCTTTTGCTTCTCAGTTTTATTTTGGCGGGTTTTGATATGGATTTGGATTCTGATGCATATTCAGCTTTCCCAAGGAATGACTACATATGAACATTCATATTGTTATATTATATTTGTGGAAATCACCATAGGACATACACAACCATTTTCCTTGATGGTTGTCGTTTATGTCTTTTAATATATTAGGGATTTCTCTGCCATGCTGTTCAAATGTTGTCTAATTACATTCCTACTCTCTGCCCAGATTAAGAGAGAAATATCCATAATGAAGCTTGTTAGGCATCCAAACATAATCAGGCTGCGTGAGGTATGACAACCTTATTTCTCCTTGAATACGTGGCTTATTTATTGAAGCAATATTCAATCAGATCTTACTTGTAGTGTGTAGGAATTTTAATTGTATTGAATTTTTTCAGGAAAATATTATCATCTTGATGGAAAAATGATAAGTTTATTATTTGATTTTTCAGGTTCTTGCCAGCCGAACAAAGATATATATTATTTTGGAGTTCATCACTGGAGGGGAACTGTTTGATAAAATAGTGAGTCTTCATCTATGATATGAATTAGCTCATATATCTATACTGTTTTCTTTTTTTTTTCCAATAATTTTTTGGAATCTTATGTAGAGGAACTGCTTGTGATTACTTTTCATGGCACTAAGGCAGTAACTGTGACTCACCAAAATCAGTCAATATTATGATTTTGTGGTCTGATTTGATTAATATTGGAGGCTGTGCATACTTTGTTATGCAATGTCACGTTGTGTGGAGTCATAAGTTTTTCTGGATAAACATCTTTTTCTTTTGAGACAAATTACATCTGGACTAAGAATCATGTGGGTCTTCAATAACATGTGATGTCATTTGTATGTTTCATTTAGAAAATTAGCGATCATCTCAAGCTTCTTGCTTTCAGAGTGGTTGAGACTGGCATATACACTGGTCTTTGCCCCCTGCTTTGGACTGTAAATGAGATATTTTTCTCATTCAGTATGAATATCTTTGTCCTGCATGCTGGGTAGGGAGGTGAAGACATTTAAATTACAAGCTAAAATGTTATTTGGTTTGGTTATTTTGGTATGATCTGAAGTCTGGACTTCTGTAGTTTAACTGACATCAATGAAGCTGTTAAGTCACTTTGTTGATGTACTTCTTGTTGAAAGTTTTATTCGCCTATGTGAAGGTGATCGAGAGGTTTTGGTTGGTGCCAGTACTTTTCTAATAGAAATGGTTCTTTAATATCCTTCCTATTGCTTCCTTTCCTCCACTCATGGTTGGATGCCTTCCCTCCCTATTTGTATTTTTCACAACATAATGTTTGGCTATTGTACTTGTTGTCACCTTTTCTTCAATTATATGAATACAGGTTGATCAATGTAAGCTTAGTGAAAGGGAGTCTCGGCGTTATTTTCAACAGCTTATTGATGCGGTCGATTACTGCCACAGTAAAGGAGTCTTCCACAGAGATTTGAAGGTATTTTTGCAGTTGCAGTTATGTCTATTTCTCCTTTAGGTACCTTATGATTCATTCCTCTGATGGTCTGGGTTGTGTGTATAGCCCGAAAATCTTCTTCTTGATGCTCAAGGAAATTTGAAGATTTCTGATTTTGGCCTTAGTGCATTACCTCAGCAAGTAAGAAGTCTTATCTTGTCTCTGTTAAGAGTGCGTTCAGCTATAATTACGACCATGCCATTTTTTATTTATTTTTTGTTGTGTTCATGTGCAGGGGGTTGACCTCCTTCACACAACCTGTGGTACGCCAAATTATGTTGCTCCTGAGGTATTGTTTTCCACTTATATTCCCTAACCACCCAAAGCAAAGTTTTTTTGAAGCCCATTTCTCAGATGGTAATCCTCAACCATTTTCAAAGCTAACAGCAGGGTTGGGGACTGCAATTTACCTAGTGCCCATCACTAGCTAATCCAACCTAATTAATTGGAGACTAGAACTAAATCCTAATGTCTTAACGACGCCCTCCTTATGGATGAGCAACTGCCAATTATGATATTGGAAAGAAGTCCCACTGGTTTTTTTCCCCTTGTCATTATTGGCAGGTTATCCATCCCGCTCATGTATTTGGAAGCCGGATAGTAGGCAGCAGGAAGAGCCCCTATTATTCATGATCATATCTCACAATTAAATACAGGCAATATCTTGATAGTGTTATTGTTTGTGCAGAGCTAGAAGAATATCATTTAACTTGTAGTGTACCATTTTATTTTGTTATCAGAATGACTTTACTGAAGGTTAATCCTGTTTAGTTTCACTGAGGTGTGTTCTTATGACTTTGTAATGGAATCTATGTGATTTGCTGTGCATTTAATGCATTCTTTTATGGAAGCTTGGGTGATATGCACAAAAAACAGCTTGTCTTCCACATTTATTCTGAACCTTGAACCAAAGGAGCTTAATATACAAAAACTTCTCTACAAGCTTTCATTCTTGTGCAAGTTGTAGAAATAGAGCTTTGACATTGTGATTGAGAGTATGTGCCCACGCATATATATTTATATATATATAATGTACCCGAATATTTTATCCAAAGTCCACAGCATAATACAACATCCAGTCCTGCTTTTTCTCCAGCCCAAATCCCATATAAATCAGCCTCCTCTTCTACCAAGTCAGTATATCTTGACAATGCTTATATTGCTGATATTATTATTGATGAAAAACATGTTCATATCAACCCAAATAAATTAGCTCCCCTATATCTTCAAAACCATTTAAGTCCTCTTAATGGCATCAAGACTAGAGAATGGTATGAGTTTGTTTTAATGGAAACAGGTTTAGTTTCAATTGTCCATTTTTTTTTGAAATTCAGAAGGAGCATTTTTAAGACCGAAAGGTATAACATTCCATTCAAATTGGCCGAATGGTACATTAAATGCTGTTTTGTATTTATCTTCCTCTTTAATTTGTATTTGCCAGAATCCTAACTTCATATCAAATTTAGAAAAGATGACTGCATTTGCAAGTCTGTCTAATAAATCTTTTTTATTCGAAATTGGATATCTAATCCATTGTAAAACTTTATTAAGAGGTTTATAAAGGCTGAGCAACTCCAAGGAGATTGACTAGGTCTTATAAGTTTTTTCTATACTAAATCTTCTATTTCTGTTTTACATGTTTGTAATAATTCAGTGTTCATTTGAATTGGTCGAGCTTTTGTAGGGATTTTCTTTTCATCAAAATCAGGCTCAGATGGTAATCCAATAATATGTTGTTTCCGATTCCAAAATGCATTAGGTAATTCATTACAAATTTCTTTTCAATTAAATTTTTAAGTGTTTGTATTTTGTGAATTACTTCAGAGGTTTGTAATTTTTCACTTATGATTTTATGTTTTATTTCTGTTTGTAAAGAGAATAGAAACTTCTCTTTTTGTTTGATCAAAAAAATATTTTACATGAAATAAATTGACCAAAATATCCCTGAAAAGTTTCAAGGGTATTTTGGTCAAATTTTCTTTACGAAATATTTTTTTTATATTTTTATTAGGTGCTCCTCACTAAGATGTACATGCTCCAAATTTCAGATCATCTCGATTTGTAGAAAGAAAAAAAAAATGAAACAGTACTGGACAATCGTGATCGTGCGATGAACTTTCGACGATGATGAGGATAGACGAAATCACTGTTCATTTTTGCCTATAGGCGTTGGGAAGACTTTTCCATATATATATATCGCAGCGAGCGTACCCAGTAGTTTTATTCGTGCCGTCTTCTTCACTTCTAAAATGCGGGCTTTGACAAGACTTGGCTACCACTGGCTGCTTTGCTTGTTGGTGAACGAACAAAACCTAGAAGACGGTCGTCTCAACAGAAGGAGGACCTGCAACGGTAGAGACGGCAGATACTAAGGAGCCTCTTCTTGTTCCTACCCGTCTGTTATGAGTCCGGGAAGCCCCTTAAATAAATAGAGAAGGGCGGCAAGCAAGGCTTCCGCAAGAGCCTCCCCCCTCTTCTCGGTCAAGATAGATGGGAAGGAGATGAACATAAATAGTCAGCCTCCTTATTTATGTATGTTCACCTTTGTTTCAGGGCGGGGCTGGGCTGCCCTTATATATATATATATAGAGAAAAGATCTTGTCAGCCCATGGGCTGATGGAATAGTGTAAGCCAACATCCTAGATTGAATTTAGGCTGATCAGACGGTCATGATCGTATTTCGTATTTTAATTTTAATTTTTTTACAAATTGAAATCATATGAAATTTGGGACATCCATTCTTCGCATCAAGGCACATCTAATAAAAATATTAAAAAAATTATTCACAAAAATTAAATTGATCAAAATACCCTTGAAAGTTTCAGCGGTTGGTTCATTTAAGTTTTTTGAATTATGTTTTTAATATTTTTATTTGATTTGCCTATTTTTTAAGAATAGACGCTCAAAATTCCAAGTGATTTGGATTTGTAGAAAAAAATTAAAATTTATTTTGAGTAAGGTTAACTATTTTCTGTAATTAGGAAAATAACAGTTTGAAAATTTGACAGAAAATTTTCAGATTTGGAAATCAAATACTGTAGCTGAAATTCAAATACAAAATACAATCATAACCTTTAGATCGACCCATATTTGACCTAGGCCATTGAGAGTTTACTATAGCCGTTAGTTAGCGGGCTGACCTCAGACTCTCCCATATATATATATAGGGATAATCTAAACTTCACAACCCCTCAAATTACAAAGGTTAAAGATAGAGAGAGTTGTGAAGGGTGGATTTATTAATTTTATAGTCTATATTAAAAAAAAAATACTTTTTGTCATATCTTCATCATTAAGTAAGAGCACTTTTGTAAATATTACTACGAGACAAAGGGTACTTTTATCATCTTTATAAATGGTAAAGTTGAAATTTTTACTAAAAGACAATGGCACTTTACAAATAAAATTCCAAGACACTAACTTCCAAAATGCCATTGAACTTTTGTAAAAATTTCAAATTTTCCCTTGCTTAAGGGTTAAGTTACCTATTAAAATATTTTTTTAAACAAAAAGTAATCATCTTTTTGATAAATACACTCATCACAACCCCTTCTAACTTTCACTTTTGTATTTTGAGGGGTTGTTAACTCTAGACAAACCCCTATATATATATATATTTTAGGTATGTGTTCTTAAAAAATATCTTAATCTAGTAAAAATATCAAAAAAATAATTTACAAGAAATAAATTGATCAAAATACCCCTGAAATGTTTCCGGGGTATTTTGATCAATTTATTTTTTGCGAATTATGTTTTAAATATTTTTATTAGGTGTGCCTTGATGAGAAGAATGGAGGCCTAAAATTTCAAGGTATGTAGATTTGTATAAAAAAAAACTAAAATTCAAACACGAAATGAAGTTGTGACTATCAGATCGGCCCAGATTCAATCTGGGACGTTGAGCTCATATGTTCATACGAGCTAATAGGCTAATCTCAGTATTTTTCATATATATATATATATATATATATATAGAGAGAGAGAGAGAGAGAGAGAAGAAGAGAGAGTAGTAGTT
>NW_006498085.1:394507-430763 GCF_000471905.2 Amborella trichopoda
CCTCTCTCACTATCTTCCTCTCTCTCTCTCTCTCTAACCCATATTGATTACAACACTGATCCATCCCCAACTCTCTTTCTAACCCATATTCACTGGCTACAATGATTCATTCCCAAATTTCTCTCTCTAACCCAGTGTTTGCGATAACGGCCAGTTCAATTGGTTAATGTTTGACAATTTACAACGCTACATCCTATGATCAATTCCTATTAAGGGTAGGGGCCCTCTCCCCATTAAGTCATGCAAAAAAAAAAAAAAAAAATTCGGAACTAACCGGTTGGATCAGAATCGAACACTAGCAATTCTAGTTTTAGCGGTTCTGGTGATCCAGTTGGTACTTCAAGCAAAAAATAAATAAATAAATAAATAAATAAAAATATATATATATATATATAAAATCTCAAAAAATAAGAGATTTGTTTGTAATGCTTTTTTTATCATTTTGGCCACGAATGCTTATTTTAACATTTTCTCATATTTTTTTAAAATTTCAAAACTACTACCTTTGGGCACAAATATATTTTTTAAAATTTTTTTTTCGTTAATTTTCAGGATATATTTTGTTTAATCATGCTTTAAATACACTTTTTATATTTTAAAATTTTTTATTTTTTATTTTTTTTACACTTTTTTGACAAGCTAAGACTTGTTCCGGGACGGGCCGATTCGATTTTTTCGAATACTGCTCTAACCTACCCTTTAAATAATTTCCTTCCAGGAAGTGACCGTAATGCTCTTTCTCTGTAAATTAGACTATTACAGTCCCAGACCTGTTTTGAAGATGGGCCATTGGTCAACAATGAGTCAGGGCAAGGTACACAAACATGAGGTCATGGCTCGCAGCTGACGAATTAAAAAAGAAGAATATTGTTTCTGTGCTTGTTACTGTTGAGACAAGGAAAAAGACTTTGTGAGTAGAATTTTAGGTCACGTCCAATCAGTACTTTCGCTACTGTAAATCAAAATTTGGAACCTCCATTTGTGCTGGTTATCCCAAATCTGTACCGTATATGCATAAAAAGGGCTTGTATACTGAGAAGGTTTCTATATTATCCGTACAATACAGAAGATCTATGTTTTCTCGGCCATCTAATTTTGATCATTGAATCGCCCAGTGTTTGATCTAGATTGAACGTTTTAAAGTTAGTTTATTTATATAGATTGTATGAATGTGAAATTTGGTAGGTGCCATATTCTCATTCGAGCGCATCTAAAAAAAATATTAATTCTTTTTTGTCAATAAGATATAATAACCAATATATCCTTTGAAATTTTTAGAAGTATTTTAATCATTTGATTTTATTGAGAATATTAATTTTATATTTTTTGTAAGTGTGACTTTAATAGAAGATTGGGCACTCAAAATTTTGTGGAAAAATAGTTTGTTAAAAAAAGATTAAAAATAAAACCGGGTAGAGATGTGACATTGTGATTGGAGCCATCTTAACCATCCATTCAAAATGAACGGTTAGATAGAAGGAAGTATATAAGTTTTATGGTGTAGAAAAAACATAGAAAGCTTCCCCGTGTACTGTAATACTGTTTACTTTTGAAATATAGAGAGAAAGATCAGTATCTCCTCATTGATACGTAGAACCCACCAATCAATTAGAGAGAGATCATTATTCAGTCATGCACAAATTCGAGAAATGATGAGGGGCAGTAAGAGAGAGATCATTATATTCTTAGAAAGAGATTATTGTATCGTCATAATCAATTAGAGAGAGCATAATCTAAATCCCCATAATCAGTGAAGACAAGAAGAACACATCTGACAATCAAAATCCAGACCACCATTCCTAACATGTCAGATGAACTAACCCTAAATTCTGAATCCGAAAAGAAAGAAAAAAACCTGGAATTGAAGGAATGAAAGCAACCTGGAATTGAAGGAATGAAAGCTATGAAAATGGCGGAATAGCACTGAATTATGATCGATTCGTGTATCCATTGTTCTGAAGAGATGAATATAAGATTAGTCTGAGAAAGAATGGAGATTGCATACCTTATGAACAAGCACAAAGATGGCCATGTCCTGTAAACTAGGGTTTTGGAGATAGTCTCTTGAGGAGGAGAGCTTTGAACGCCAGTGAAGTTGCAGAGGAGAGGGAGCTAGAGCATCAATACGATGAACTTTGCATGGGCTTGTAGGCTTCATTCATTAATATGCAGACCATTGCAATACTAGGTCCCATGCCCGAATCCAACCGCTGAATTGCGCAAAACAGTAAATTGTCGGATGGGTGGGGGAGAGAGGGAGATGGGTTTTGTTTGAAGTTTGAACTTAACGGAAGAGAGAGAGAGAAAAGAGAGAGAGAGAGAGAGGTGTTTTTGTTCGAAGTGAAATTGGATTTGTGGCTGCCAAAATACATTTCTTTAGGCGGTAGGGTCACTCTTTTGCGTGCTTGCCTTGTAAATCTACCCATTAATCTTATGTCTCTCCTCCTTATACCAGTTTCTATCATGAAAAAAATTGAAAAAATGATGCGTAACTTTTTGTGGGGTACTTTTGGATCTGAATGTAAGTTTCATCTTTTTAAATGGGATCGGGTTTGTACTTTTAAGAGTAAAGGGGGTCTCGGAATTTGAAAGCTTAAATTTATGAATGAGGTTTTGTTGTGCAAATACTTGTGGCGAAGTTTCCATTGCCATGACCATCTCTGGTTTAAAACTTTATCTTCAAAGTATGGCATGGATATGCATGATTTATAGTTGGGTGGGGGTTGTTCTTTTGACACCTTTCTTTGAAAGCCTATTGTGAGATGTCGACCTTTGGTTGCCAGCCACTTTCGTTGGGTGGTAGGCTGTAGAAGTTCTATCTCTTTCTGGCATAAAAAATGGCTCGGTGAGGTTCCCCTTAAGCTCTCTTTCCCAGATTTTGTTTGAAAAAACAACACTTCCTAAAGAAAAGATTGCCAGCATTGTCGATCTGAGAGAAGCTCGCCCCTCTTGGAATTTGTCATTTCCTTATGACAGGCTCAATGGTAATGATTTTCAGCAATGGTTACAATTACTGGAGTTATTGGATTCGGTATATATCTCACAAGATTCTGATGATCAACTTGTCTGGGAATTTGAATCTGATGATAACTTTTTTGTTAAATCTTGTTGTAAATTCCTCTTTCATGACAAGTGGAGATAGTCGTTACCTGATGTGGCAAAGATTTAGAAATGGCATATCCCTCACAAGGTTCAAGTTTTCTTATGGTTGGCTGGTCAGAACAAAATCCTGAGTGTCCATAATCTTATCAAGAGGGGAAACATGCTTCCTAATATTTGTCTTATGTGCAAACTTAATGAAGAAACTAGGAACCATATTTTCCTTCAATGTTATGTGGCATCAACTATTTGGTATGGTTTTTTCAACCTACTTGGAATCTATGCTTCTCTTCTTAGGTTGGTTTTGGACATTATTACTTAGTTATCCTTTTCTCATCTCCTCTTTGAAAATTCTTTGATCAGGTGTATTGCTTGAGGAGCAGTTGTTTGGGAAATTTGAAAGGAAAGGAATAGGCGTACTTTTGATGGTATTAGCCTTCCTTTTGACCGGTTGTTAGACAATATAAAGCATTCACTTGGCAATGGTATTTGGTCACAAAAGAAGGCCTTTCTAAAACGGACGTCTTCATTAATTTGTAAAATTTGTTTCTCAAGGGTAAAGGAAGATGCGCCCGCGTTGCTTCTGGCCTCTACCAGAGACAGGTCGTTTCAAACTAAATTTCGATGGTAGCTCTCTCAATAATCCAGGTTTGGCTGGCATAGGAGGTGTTTTACACAATGAGCTCGGTGAGACCATTTTTTCTTACGCGGATCCTATTGGGGTTGCTACGGCTAATCATGGGGAGGTTGCTTCTTTACTACAAGGTTTGAAGCTCATTATCTCCAAAAATCTGGCTCATTGTTGTATCTGCGAAGGTGACTCCCTAAATGTTATTAATTGGTGTAATAAGAAATCGCGTATCCCATGACTACTTCGGTCTCTTTGGTTGGAAATCATGGATTTAGCTGGCCCCTTCGATGTTTCCTTCACTCATGTTTATCGTGAAGCCAACGATATAGCAGACTCCCTCGCTAAAGGAGGCGCTTCGTTGCCTTCTCTTTCTGTGTCTTCTGATGTAAATTCCTTTGTTTAAGTTATTGAATAAAGCTTCGAACATTTGTCAAAAAAAACTAAACTAATGCAGATTTCGATTTGGGTCGTGCTCGAAAACCTCTCACTCTCTCTCTCAAGACTACAAAGCATACGAAAGTGGATATGATTTTCACTCTCTCCAACAATGTAGGAAAAATCGAACAGGAACAGTTAACCAGGGGCCCAAAACTGGCCGGTTCAACTGTTCCATCCGAGTAAGTCCCAGGCAGTTAAAAAAAATGTTAAAAAATATAAAAAAATTTAATAAAACGTAAAAAATATATTTAAAAAATTATTAAACAAAGCACATCCAAATTAAGTTGAAAATTAATGAAAAAATAGATTTTAAAATCTATTTTTAAATAATCGATTTTGAAGCGCATTGTGCAGTCTTTATTGGATTTGTTTTCTACAACCTCTTAAGGTCGTCATGTCTCACGTCTTGATATTTTTATCAATTTAAAGTCACTTGCTTCATCCTTCTCCTATATTGGCCATCCTCTTTTGATATGGAATCTGCCCCTTGAAGGATCCCACAAACTGAACTTTGATGAGAGCTCATTAAGGAACTTGGGTCTGGCAGGTTTTGATAGTTTGCTCCGAAACCATGAAAGAATGGTATTCTTTTCCTATGCTGGACCCTGTGCCAATACTTCAACTAACTAAGTTGAATTTTGGTCTCTCTTGCATGGATTGGAAATTATTAATGGTAGAGGCTTTAGGGGATATTCTTATTGGGGTTGACTCCCTTCCTAGTCTCTTTATGACATTTGGCTGAAAATTCATGATCTTTGTGCTTCCCCGGGGCGACGATTCTCTTTCCTTCATATCTTTCATGGAGCCAATGATGCCGCCGACAATATGGCTAAGCATGGAGTGGCTTTATCTTCTTTACTTACTTCTAGTTCTTTAATTATTCCCTTGTAATCTGATGTTGTTTAAGCACTCATTCAATAAAAGCCTGTAACATTGTCAAAAAACAAGAATCGATTTGCTCCAAAGGTATTTTTGAATTTTTTTTTACAAAAAGAGAAATATATAAAAATGAGTATTAATGATCAAAACAATTTTCAATATTTTTTATAATGATGAAAAATATTAAAAAATATATTAAAAACAATATATTTTATTTTTTTGATTTTTTTTTTTAAAAAAAAAAAAAAACCCGACCGATCACTAAAACCGACCGAAACCAAAAGTGACCAGAGATCGGTTCCAATTTAACTGATCGCGGTTACCGGTTAAAACGCCCAATATTTCCTTGAATGCTCTCCAATACTTATCATATACTCTTTCTCTCTACACTAGATAGTCTACAAAATGGAAGCTGTTTTATACCCTACAATAATGGAAATCATAATGACCCCCTCTCCCCTTCTTAAATGAAAGTTTAAAATTGGGACAATTGCTCTCTCTCGCTTGCTAGGTTACACAGTGTTACTAAAACGGATCCTTGAGACCTCTCTCTCTCTCTCTCTCTCTAGAATGTATATAATCCCTATCCATCCTTGTGTATGTGAGAAAATCGGTAAATTATGGGAACACAACATCTGTAACCCCAAAATCGAGTGTACCAAACTACCGTTTCAAAAAATCGAGTGTAACAAACTTTGAAGAGCCATATAAATCAGCAGCTTAGCTGGCTTGTGATGATAGTTGTCTATATAGAGTAAACATTATCATTTGGCTTGTGATGATAGTTGTCTATATAGAGTAAACATCATCATCAAACTTTTGTTTTTCAACTAATTGGAGTCGATTATACGAATCGTGATTTGCTATTTCATAATTCATAATAAATTTCGGTAAAATTTTAAGTTCAATGTTTACATAACACAACTCATTTACTTACGGCTTATTTACCCCACATCTCCACTCCTTTCACGTGTTTCTTATCATCCACCCCTCAAGTAGTGTGTTGGATAGTGCGCATGGTTATTGTTCATTACAGTGAGGGTTCGAATAACCCTATGTTGTGACAGGTCTCAACTTTCTCTGAAAAAATTCAGTGTCTATTAATTGTATGAATACACGGGCTTGTTTTTTATAGACAAATTATAAATGAAAAAATATAAAAATAAATTACAGTTTCCTATATTATACCCAAACTTACCATAAATACAAGATGTTACATCTGCCTTTTTTATATATACATATTACAATAAATAAACTCCTTTCACACTCCCCTTCAAACTCAAGATGTTACGAGAGAGAGCAACTAGAGTTTAAACATTAATTGCGGAAACGGGCAGTCGGATCTTCAGGTGTATAATATGACCAGTAGATGCAGTGGTTGCCATGTTCAAATTGCTTTATCAACAAGCACAGAAAGCATCGGTGGATCAACAAGCCTCAAGAACAGATGGCGTCAGGAACTGAGGGCCATATCAGAATAAAGCTCAATCAATCAGACAAAAATGCCAACGAGAAAGGAAAGCTTTCTATGCTCCCCCTACAACATAGAAGTTCTATCTTCCCCCTACTATCTAGCCGTCTATTTTTTATCAAGAGAGTCGCTCACTGTTTGATCTTAGATCTGACATCTCAAAGTATTTTATTTTTAGTTTTTTTAATACAAATTTTCTAAATATAAAAATTGGTACGTGTCATCTTCTCATTGGGGCGCACCTATAAAAAAAATATTAATAATAAATTTTTTATAAAATATAATGACCAAAATACCCCTTAAATTGTTCAAGGGTATTTTGGTTATTTTATTTTATTGAAAATATTTTTGTTTATATTTTTCGTTAATGCTAGTTTAATATAGGAATGGACTTCCAAAATTTGGTGTAAAAATAGTTTATAGAAAAAAAAATTAAAAATAAAATAGTGTAGAGACGTGACATTGTGATTGGGACAATTTTAAACCTCCATTAAAAAATAGACAGTTGGATAAAGGGGAGGATGGTTGTAAAAGGAACATACAAAACTTTCCCAAGAGAAAACATATCAAAGAGTTGAAAGCGACTCGACAAAGAGACAGATTTGAGAATCAAAACACGACTCGACAGAGAGTCAAAACACAACTCAACAGAAGTTGTACCAACTGGGTGAGCAACTAACTTGTCTTAAAAATTGGTGACAATGCTTCAGAGACGAGGAATTGACACAGCTAAAGTAAATCTCGCTCTAATACCATCTAAAGAATCGCAAATTTCTCTGAAGAGACTCAATGTCCATTAATTTTATGAATATACAGACTTGTCTTTTATATACAATTACAGATAAAAAAATATAAAAATAAATCACAGTTTCTTATACTATACCCAAACTTACCATAAATACAATATATCGTATCTACTCTTCCTAAAATACAGATTACAGTATATATTTTCTTTTCACGTATATAACCATTCCCTTCGCTAAGGGCCCTATTTTAAAGATCGTGGGTTCGAATCCTAATTTTCTTAAGAAAAGAAAATTAATTGGTTCGTGCTTGACGATTTGCAATGCTACATCCTAAGCTCAATTCGAATGACAGTGGCCCTCTCCCCACTGACTCACCCAAAAAAAAACAAAACCTCATTTACCTAGGGATGATACGAGTTGTCTATACAGAATGAGAAACAAAATAGACCGTCCCATTTTAGTGAGATTTAGAGAGAGAGAGAGACGATTACCAATCTCTATAAATCAAATTCAGGGCTTAAATGGAGCGACTGACGTCACAGACAAAATTTGCTCTAAATGGCTGATGATTCCCTTACAGTTCAGACAGAGAGAGAGAGAGAGAGAGAGGCCTCTAATGGAATGATGTTTGAGCTGTGATTGAAAATCCAAGTTTTAGAAGAATTCCATTATAGCCAAGAAGTAAGTAAATCGACATATTCAATTGGAAATTGACTTTAATTCAGCTGAATTCCCCATGGGAGTTTTATTAAGAGTCTACAAAGTAGAAACCATTGTAGTTTTTTTCTTTCTTTTGGTAATTAAATAGGAATGACGAGCCCCTACTCGTTTTTTAAAATCATTAGTAGTTTTTAAATACGTTAGGTGAAAATATAAACTTAGACCGTAGCAGGGCACAAATGATGCTACCACCACGACCCCCAACCACATTGTCAATTGTGCTCTGGAGCATGAGCCAGAGCTTGGAAACACAAGCGCATGCACTCCTATCACGACTGGTGTCACCCTTCTGAGTATCTTGAAGAGGCACTGATCCGGAAGGTTGTTGAGAGAAGGTTTCCTTTGAAAGTTGGCCTCGTCTTCCCATAAAACAAAGGGATTCGTGACACGAGATCTCTTTCGTGGAGGGCAATAGACATCCAAGTTGGGAGCAAGAGAGAGAAACAGGCTCGAGTCCATGAGGCCCGAAGAGTATAGAGGCCCTCCATGGCGGTCATCCCCTTAAAGAGAAAAGACCATTCCGAAAACAGAGAAATTTTCAAGGCAATAGCTAATCAAAAAAATCAGGTGTGAACAGCACAAGATGAATGTGTTGATTCAATTCCTCTATGGCTAGATTCTTCATTTCAAGATCTTGCTTAAGTTATTGAAGAGAAATATTATCATATACATTTACAGAGTCTGAAGTCAAAATTCCCAAATCATCACATCAATACCTGAAATCATATGAGAACGCATCAAACAACTGGATCCACAAAGAAGCTGAAGGAAATAAGCTCACCGAGCAAACAGGACGAGAAAACCATCGGTAAATATATTGGATCATAAACTACACTCTCCCCATTTTACATCATAAAAATCTATCCCTCGCATTTAGTATCAAATAGGATGACAAGTTAGATCATGCCAAAAATGAAAACAAGCAGCTAGTCCAGAAAAAAAAATCCACCCTTTCTATTTTTCAGGAGAGATCATATATAGAATAGGTTTATCATTAATTAGTGCAAATAAGTTGAGGCTTTCTCGAGAATCACAAAGAAGGAGCAGCCCTTTCTGAGGTTTTCAGCAATTGAAGGAACTTTCATGAGAATCCATCAGAGAAAGAAAGAAATATACAAGGAAATCCAATTTCACCTAAAAATCATTAAGAAAAAGAGGGATATCCATCTACTTGAATTGAAACCCTAATTCACCAAAGCAAAGATACAAAAAACATGTACAGGCTCTAATCTACCATAATAACATAAGATAAACAACTGTTGTTGCTATTTCTTGATAAATATCATTAAATCCAAACCCTTAAAAAAGCGAATAGTGGATCAAGATTTCAGAAACACTAGTTCGTAGAAACTTTCATATGCTGAAGTTTTCGACTTCACAAGTCTATCGTTGATCCAATGAAATCAAATATGACCGATATCTCACAATTAAAAAAAAAATGGGATCTATATACTTAGTAGAACAACCAAGTACCAAACACCTACACTTGGAACAAGGCCACAACTCAATTAGAAATCAGCATATAATTTCTGAATATGGATGAAGATCTTCAAATAAGATAAATTGAGGGATCCAAGAAAAATCTAAAAACCCCATCGGGTACCAAAGACTTGAGACTTAGAAACAAGGAAGTCTGTTGTTGCTCAAAACAGAAGCTAGGCGGGATTAAGTCCAGATAAGAGGAGGCCGATACCCCCATTTCCTTTAGGAACCTTATTGTATGAAGGCATAGAGGTCTGCCTGATAAGAGGAAGTAGAATCATTTGATAAACTAGACCACTCAATAAACCAAACCAAATAAAATGCCCCCCACACTCATAACGAAATCTAGGCAGAACAATGTTCATGATGGGTCCATATTTGTAGGCCAAAAGGCCCAAAACTAACCAAAATGCCACAATATTGTATAGAACACTAGAGTTGTGCTTTGGAATATGTTAACTATGAAATAGAAAAGATCCAATGGATGTTATTTGAAAAGGCAATGGGGTTCACTCTTGGGTTCAAGGCTCTTAAATGACAGGATAGTTTAGGTCCTTAATTTCATGTTATTAATCTACTCATGTGTGAGCATATTGGTATCTCGCAATTCCTGAGCAAACGAAAATTACAAAACGATGTCCGCCCATATGCATGCAGCCTTAAAACTACAAAAAAGGTATCAATTAGCTATTCAACCCTAAATATCATATGTTATTCTACTTTGGTGGGTCACGTTCAAGTATGCACATCACATAAAAAAACACTTAGTCACAGGTAAATATGCAAAAAATGAAATGGAATACCCTTTTCACACTGGAAATTTATCTCTAGCAAAACAAGAATGCGCCTTGTTGATATAAACACGAAAACCTTCATATGAAGACTTTATTCTATGGATATATATGTAACAACGGTTACTCATATTTGAAGTTGGTTACCTGTATGCTGTTGTTGCATTCATATCATCATCAGATGAAGCATAGGAAATCCACCAACAAATGGCTAACAAAAACCGCACATTCTTAAATTTTCAAAATTAGCCATTCCTATGTAGAATAGCAAATGGTTAAAAAGAATTTCCAAAAGGGATAGAAGAAGGTTGTCCCTTTCTTTCTTGAATGCTAAGCAACCACTTTTAGAAGTGGAGATGCCCTTGTTTCTGTTTCCTGGAGAAATCTTGTTGACCTATCTTTATGGTAACTTATGAGAACTTTCTGCCATTTATCTCAAATTTAATGGTTCGGTGGTGATGTTGTTGCATCAATCCATGCTAAGTTACCCAATGTTAACCTTTCTCAAAAAAAAATCTATGCTAAAGTTACCCATTTATCCTCCTCCCAAGTCTTCTGATATATTGAAATCAAGTGCTTCTCACATTGGCTTTCTCCACGAAACGATTGTTTCCTACGACAACCTTCTTGTCATGATCGCGATTTGTTTTCATCATAGAAGCTAAATTCTAAGGTAAGTAAACAAATTGAGACCTCGGCTTTTAGTGATAGACAATGTCGCAATAGGAACCAACAAAAATATTATAATAGCAAGGCAATTTTCATTACTCAGTTGCCCTCTCCAACTCCCGCTTTTTTTATTAACGTTTCTCGTTTTCTCTTGGACCCTAAGCGAACCTTGACCCCTTTCTTAGACCGGGTTTCAATGGCCTTCACGGGCAATGGCAAATCAAACATAATTGAGAGCTCTTGAATCGAGCAAGAGCTAGCTCTCTGCATTTTATTTGCAATTACACGAGCCTTATCCTGCATCCCTAAGTGTACAAGATGATTCCTTATTAACTCACATGTAGAAGTATAAGGAGGCACTCCTTCATCTATCATTGTCTCAAAGTGTGAACACGCATCTTCGATTCTCCCTCTCTTGCACAACCCATGTATCATGACTGCATAAGTAGTCACCGCAGGATAAAACCCTCTCTCTTCCATACCATTCCAAACTTTTACAGCTCTATCGAACCTTCCCACCAATATCAACATTTTGAGAAGCATATTATAAGTATGTTTGTCTGGCTTGCACAAGTCTCTATCCATCCTATTGAGAAGTCTAAGAGCCTTATTGACTTCCCGAACATTGCAGTGTATAGCTAGAATGGTGTTATAGCTCCACAAATCAGGACTTAAACCCTTCTCAATCATTTCATCCAAAAGCCCATACGCATCATCAACCCTCTCATTCTTACACAAAACTTTGATCAGTGAATTGTATGTGTACACATTCGGCACTAAGTTATGCCTCCTCATACTATCAAATACTCGAATGGCTGAATTAACATCATCTGCCTCACTGTAAGCATTAACAAATGTACTGTAACTAAAAGCATCAGGCACAAGGCCATAAGAACCCATTTCACGAAATAGCTTGTGTGCGTAATCAACCTTTCCAGATTTACACAGAGACCCAAGTAAAGTATTGTAGGCTACAATATCTAAAGGGACTTTTTCTTTGACCATTTCATGAAAAAGACTCTCAGCTTCAACCCAATTGCCAATTTCACCCCACCCATTTATAAGAATACTGTAAGATTTTGAGCTCACTGCAAACTCGAACTTTGCTTTTTCAAAGAATTTATGAGCATAATCCACAAGGCGGTGTTTACAAAGAGTGTAAATTAACTGATCAAGATCATCAATAGATGGTTTGATCCCAAATTCTTCCATTCTACGAAATGCTCGAATAGCATCAGTTGGTAAGTTAGCCCTAGCGTAACTCCTGAACATAACCCAGAAAAGCTCTCTTTTGATCTCAAAACCATCATTTTTCATACCGAAAACCAGGTCCCAAATCATAGGAAAGTGTCGATTGCTACCTAAAATGTCCACCAAAATTCGATAACTCTGCTCACTGTGTTTAAAGTCAGGGCGTTTATAGGCCCATATAAAGAACCTATGAGAAGAATTTCCAAGATCTTTACACCTTTTCAGTACTTGCTCCACTAAATCAGTTGTTAATTCTCCATTAAACCGCTCGAGTGAAGGTTCCATATCATGATTAGGGCTTCGATAATCGCTTAATATCCGACAGATCTCATTCACATTATCACTTAACTGAGACGAACTAACGCTAAATTCTGAATCCGAGAGGGAAGAAAATGGCCTAGAATTGGAGGAATGAAAGTTATAAAAATGGCAGAATAGCCCTGAATTATAATCGATTCGTGTATCCATAATTCTGAATAGCCCTGAATTATAATCGATTCGTCTATCCATAATTCTGACGACATGAATATGAGAATAATCTGAGAAAGAATGGCGATTGCGTACCTTGTGAACAAGCACGGCCATGGCATGTAAACTAGGGTTTTGGATCTTGAAGAGGAGAGCTTTGAACGTCATTGAGGTTGGGGCTTAATCCAACCCGAAGCTAAATTGTCCGATGGGTGCGAGAAAGAGGGAGAGGGGTTTTCGTTTGAACTGAAAAAGAGAGGGCTTTGCGCTTGAACCAAAACAACGCAAATTTTCGCATGAACGAAAAACAGTGCAAATTTCAATTTGGGATATATTCTTCACAGAGAAATGATCCTATGGGACCCTCTCCCACCCATATGTTTTCTATAAAATGGGACCCTCTCCCACCCACCTTTATGTCTTTAAAAATAAAATAAAATAAAAAAATATTCATCATTAAAATTGATATGGATCTCTAAAAAAATCAAATTTCACAATTTTGCAATAACTTTTTTTAAAGATATTTATCTACTTTAATGATAACCCTTTAAAATCCTAAACACATAATTGAAAGGAAGTCTTATAGCATCATTACTCATTTTTCAAAACCTATATATATATATCCTGGGCATAAAAAATTTCGATTTTGGACATGTTCTCCGAAGCCCCTCTCTCTCTATATACTAGCCATACGAAAATAGATACCGTTTCACTCTCTTTATCATAAAGACTCTCTCTCTTAAATAGAATGTTGTTTTACGCCCTGTTAATGTTTTAAGAAAAACATATCGGAGGGAGTGGATCGTCCACCCTCAATCCCAATTCGGATCGGTTAGGTTTGGAGATCCGGATTGTTCTCTAATCATCTTGATTGGTAATCCAAAATTTAAAAATAAATAAAAATTAAAATAAAGGTTTACATGACGTGGATGTAGACCACATAAAATACTAAATAAGCTTAAAGAAAAGAAAACCAATTGGGATGAGGATTTTATGTGGGAAACGGGACCCATACCATTATAAAACCGGCTCTAATTGATTCCATATCTAAATCCACAAATTGGATAAAAAACCGTAAGGTTTTAAACCACTGTGCCCTACAATCTTCGAAAACATAAAGACCCTCTCCCTCTATCTTAAATCCAAATATAAAATTGGGACATATGCTCTATCTCTCTTATTCCATTAGAAAGTTACCAAAAATGGATAATGGTTTCTCAATCCACAATCCTTGAAATCATAAAGACCTCTATCTCTAATAAGAATGATAATAATGATCTAGAAAGATATGATTACGATCAGGATTAACATGATAATAATAAATATGATGTATTCATGATATATTATAATCTCTTTGTATGATTCTCTTTCATATCTATACATATTTGTTGTAATCACATTTTTCATTGAGTCAATCAAAAAGGGGTATATAAATATTATAAATAAAACCCACATCCCTCTCTATGAGTGTGGAGAATTTTACACAAATATTGTTGTTTTAATATTTTCATGGTATCCATAAATATATCATATTTATCTTATCATGTTAATCATGATCATGATCTTATCTTTCTAGATCATTACCATTCTCTAAATCATTGTCATCATTCTTATTACTCTCTAATATGAATCAGGACACACCCTCTTTGTCTCACTCTCTCCCTCTCAACTGCTAATTTAGAATTGGGACCCTTGAGAGGGAGTAAATCTCACTCAATTAGAAATTGACTTTATTTTTGCTAACTCTCCGATTATAATTTGCTTAAAAGTGTCTAAAAAGTACAAAGTAGAAATGGTTGTAGGTTTTGTTTCATTCAATAATTTTGTCTTGGTTTTTTCACTCAACTTGGTGTCTCCATGATCATGCCCGGTATTGCCATCCACTTGGCTTTGCCGCATCTTCTTAAGGTAGGTAACGCAATTTGGAAAATTATTAGAGGTGTGATTGTGCAGAAAGCATGGAAATAAAGAAACACGATAATCTTTGAGGGGTGTGTTTGTCATAGAGGGTTCTTAACAATATCAAGCATTCGTTTTGATGTTGATTGGCAGTAACGAAAAAAGCGTGGGGTGTGTTTGAGTTAGATATTTCTCTTAATCTAAGAAATCTTTATAGAATGCAATTCATCAAGAGTCGACCTAGATCTGCTTGGGTTCTACTTAGAAAATCTTTATAGAATGCAATTCATCAGGAGTCGGCCTAGATCTGTTTGGGTTTTGCTTGATATGTGTAGGTTCAAACTAAATTTTGATGGGAATTTTAATCATGTGGAATTATTTGATCTTTTTAATGGTTTGAAGATCTTTATTAGCAGAAATTTGGAAAATTACTGTGAGATTGAAAGAGATTCTTTGAATATTATAAGATGGTGTAGGAAAGAACAAAGAGTGTCATAGGAACTCAAATCTTTATGCTTTAGCGGAGCCATTGTCAGTTTTTTTCCTTTGGATTTATAAAGAGCCTAATAGTTTGGCTGATTCTTTGGCTGAGGACGGCGCTTCTCTACCTTCCCTTGTGGTTGCAGATGATGTCTTTACATTTGTTAAAAACCAAAAAGGGTAGTCCTTAACACCAACAAGTGGCCTATGCGTATGTATGTGCGCATGCATGCGTCTAGAAAGCGGATTTTAGAATTAAGAATATAAAGAGATAAAAAAAACTCTGCCGTGGCCCGGTTCCAATCATATGGATAAAGCAAGATGATTGTATTAGGCTGACAGATAGCATAAAACTTAGTCATATTTTTCATAGATCATGAATGAAAATGAGCAAAAGAGAAAATAATATTAATGTGCCAAACCCCAAATAATTAAAATAAAAAATTTATTTTATGCTGACTGAACCGCATTTATACATATCTGACTTTGAAAGTATAAAACATCCATCTTAAAGATAAATACAAATAAATGTTCCATCTAAAAATAATAAAAACTAAATGTCCAAATATTTCCTTAATAGAAATATTATTTTTAATTTTTAAAATTTTATTTATTTTTTCATGAACTCCATATCACGTCTTTAAAAATTAAGTATTAAAATTCATTTAAAAAACAGATTTATTAAGAAGCCCGCATCTCTACATATGCAGGCCTGGCCCATAGAAACCGGGTCCATTAAAATAAGTCTTGAATAATGATAGATAATAGAAAAATGTGCTAGAACTCTTCGAGAGAGAGGAAACGGTATGCTTGCTGCACCCTCTGATCAGAAGAAAATGAGAGAATGAGAATCGTGCGTCGACACCAACCCAAAGGAGAAAACGATGCACTCTCAATGATAGATAGAGAGAGAGAGAGAGAGAGAGGAAAAGAGCCCGGGCTTACTTGGTTAGCCCTGGACGATTGGCAAGGCTCCGTCCCATGCTTAGGGGCCCCAAAAAAAAAAGCAAAATTTTTAAAAAGCTATAAAAAAAAAAAAACAGAGAAAGAGAGATCGTTGCACTCTCGATAAATAAGCGAAAGTATAAGACAAGGGGACAATTAACAAACACAAAGAAGAAGTACCATTGAAATTCACTATTATTTCATTCATATATAACGTGGTGGAGTACAGTTCTCGTAGTGGCAGCCTGTTAAAAACTAGGACTTGGGCAAAAAACAAAGCCACCCTCTAAAACCAAAGGGAGTTTTGTAAAAATGGCAGATTCAATTAGAAACTTGCTGCCATAGGCCCATGAATTTCACCAGACACCAAATGAACTGCCCCCAAAACACAGGACACACAAACCCCACTTCCCTCCTTTCCTCAGATAAAGAGAGAGAGAAGAGTAGAGTGAGAAACACCTACAAAGCTACAGCCACACCAACATGGCCAAATATGAGGCTTGGCTAAAACACCCACCAAACAAGTGAAGGTGATGAGAACCAGGACCCTATAAAAAAACCACTACCAGTGACCCGAAAAGACGACACCAAAACCAAAGAGAGAGAACCCCGGAACCAGGAGGAGAGAGAGAGTAACAAACCGTTCTCAAGGGACTCGGACCAGCCAAAAGTGGTGAAAACCACAACTGTGGAAACAGGTTTCTCCCTCTAGAAAAGAATGGAGACCTGCAAAAAAGGCTGAATACAAGAGACCTTGGAAAACAACCCCTCCTGGTTTTCTACATAGAGAAAGCCCATTGCAAAGGACAGAAACAAATGGGCCCAAAAACAAACAGAAACCTTAAATCCTAAACCCTAGAATCATATCCAGATTCAAACTGTATTCCGTCGAAATCCACTTAGGGCTGAACCCAATACCGGTTCGACTCGATTGCTTAAGAGTGGTGGATCAGAAGAGGATATCACACCTCCAAAGCTGCTCGCCAAGGAGCTCCACAGCTCCATTGCTCACCATTTTGCAGTTTTGAAGGTTCAGGCCCACAAGTGAGCCAGCAAAGTTGCCAAGAAGGGGGAGGCTCTTATCCGTAATGCCCAAGCAGGCAGAGAGTGAAAGTATTTGCAGCCTGAGCCCCTTTGCTCGAGAGAGATAAGCCAATCCATTGTCGGTGATCGTGCACCTTGAAATGTCCAAATCCTTGAGACAAACACAGAAGGAAGAGACAGCCATCAAGCCACTGTCTGTTACCTTTCCGCAACCTTCGAAACTAAGAAGCTCAAGGCTCTCGCCATGGAGCTTGGCCAAGGCCATAACTGAGCGGTCGGTCAGGTTGATGCAGCCACTAAGATTGGCCTTCAACAGCAAGGCCTCACGACTCTCAAGCAAAGCTACAAACCCATCATCCGTCACACCACAAAGGCCACTCAGGTCTAAGTTTTGCAATTGAGGACAAGCTTTTCCAAGGATGTCCAAGCAACCATTGCCAAAACCTGAGCAATGTCGAACACTAAGGGACTTCAGAGAGTTGCATGTGGACAATGGGGCCAAACCCACAAGAGAGTCACGGATACCCATGCATTTCACCAGAGAGAGAGAATTGAGATTCCCCCTACAGTTAAAAAGAGAAGCCAAGAGCCCCATCTGTGTGATCTTATTGCATTCCTCCAACTGAAGGCTCTTGAGCAAAACAGCAGATTGGGTGAAGGCTTCAAGCCCTTTGTCAGAGAGGGAGGAACACCTTCGAAGGCACAACTGCTTCAGGTTTGGGCAGCCACGGCCTATGGCTTCGAGACCCAAGTCTGTGATCCCCATGCACAAGGCAATGGAGCAAAGCTTCAGCTTCTGCAATCCAAGAGCATTTCCAAGAGCCCAGAAACCCCTCTCGCTTACGTTATGAAGGCCCACAAGGCCCAAATCCTCGATTTCCTTTCCATAGTGTCCAATCAATGCAAGAGAAACATCAGTGATATTCAAAGACTGAAGCTTGATCTTTGAGACATGAGTGGCCAATGACACGAGAGAAGCCACTCCTTGATCTCCAATTAGAGGACAACCATGAATAGACACCGACCTCAAGTTTGGGCAGCTCTGAGCTATGGCCTTCAAAGCCCCATTCCCAATTTTCTCACATGATTCTAGATTCATGGTTGTCAAGCTCGGGCACTTCTTTGCGACAGCGATCAAACCCTTGTCAGTGATCCTTGGGCACTGGCAAAGGTCAAGCTTCTCCAATTGGGGGCAGCCATCAGCGATCTCAGAGAGCCCTTCATCACTGACAAAGGGTGTGTTCCACAACGAGAGAGCTTTGAGAGCAGGGCACCCATGAGCAATGGCCGATAGGCCAAGATCGGTGACCCCACGAGTGGGGTTGCTTCCTCCTACCAAAAGCTTTCCCAGACCTCCACGGCCACCTGTTCCCACTGCAATGGCTGCAAGCCTAACATCAGTGGCCTTATTTCCCCTCAAGCTCCTCGAAAGATAACCATTGGAATCACCATTCTCTTCAATTTCAAAAGAGGCAACATCCTCTTGGTTAGCCAAAGCATCAGAGCATGTAAGCTTAGAATCAGCAACTACTTCCACCCTCTTGATGGTGCTCTGAAGCATGAGCCAGTGCTTGGAAACACAGGCGCATGCACTCCTATCACGACTGGTATTAACCCTTCTGAGTATCTCAAAGAGGCACTCATCGGGAAGATTGTCGAGAGAAGGTTTCCTTTGAAAGTTGGTATTGTTTTCCCATAAAACAAAGGGAGCCGTGACACGAGATCTCTTTCGTGGAGGGCAATAGACATCCAAGTTAGGAGCAAGAGAGAGAAAGAGGCTCGAATCCATGAGGCCCGAAGAGTATAGAGGCCCTCCATGGCGGTCATCCCCTGAAATTTCAGAACAGTATATGATTAGCCCACCAATTGTAACATGCGCATTTTTAATTAAATGCTTATCCCCACCGATTGAACCATATACATTTCAAATCATTTACGCCCAAATGAAACATTTGAAGCTTAAACACAAAAGACCATTCTGGAAAGAGAGAAAAATTTTCAAAGCAATAGCTAACCAAAAAAATCATGTGCAAACTGCACGTGATGAATTATTGATTCAATTCCTCTATGGCTAGATTCTTCATTTCAAGATCGAGAGAAATATTATCATATTATCATATACATTTACAGAGTCTCAAGTCAAAAATCCCAAATCATCACATAAATATCTGAAATCATATGAGAACGTATCAAACAACTGGATCCACAAAGAAACTGAAGGAAATAAGCTCACAGAGCAAACAGGAAGAGAAAACCATCAGTAAATATTTCGGATCATAAACCACAAAACAGAAGCCACGGAAACCAGAGATTTTTATTAGTTTTCACATTCTTCCCCATTTTACATCATAAAAAACTATCCCTGGTATTCAGTATCAAATAAGATGACAAGTTAGATTATGCCAAAAATGAAAACAAGCAGCCGCCCCAAAAAACAAGATCCACCCTTTCTATTTTTCAGGAGAGATCACATGTAAAAGAGGCTTTTCATTAATTAGGGCAACTAAAGTGAGGCTTTCTCGAGAAATCACACAGAAATAACAGCCGTTTCTGAGGTTTTCAGCAATTGAAGGAGCTTTCATGAGAATCCATCAGAGAAAGAAAGAAATATACAAGGGAAAATTCCAATTTCATCTAGAAATCCTTAAGAAAAAGAGGGATATCCATCTACTTGAATTAAAACCCTAATTCACCAAAGCAAACAAACAAAAAACATGTCCAAGCTCTAATCCACCATAACAATATAAAACAAACAATTGCTATTTCTTGATAAATATCATTAAATCCAAACGCTAATTTCCAAGAAAAACCAGAAGCCAAAGAAAACACCACTTTGCAGAAAGACTAAGGTGAAAAACAACAATTCCCTAAAAAACCAGCAGATAAAGAGATAGAAACCTAATTCATCATAGAAAGATCACCAAACAACAAAAAATCAGCTCTAATTCACCACAAATAACCATCTATTTCATCCAGATAGTTCATCCAAACGCTAATACCCCACAAACATCGCATCCTAGCCCAACCAGAAAACCAAAACTACACCTTAACCCATGAATCAAACCAGATCCCCAAAAATAAAACCCTAAACAGAGAAAGAGACCAGCAAGTGATCAAAACACCCATGAAAACCATCAAGAACCGAGACTTACCACTGTACTTGACAAGAGTAGACATGGATGGGGTCCAAGTAACCTCAGGGAGCCGGGAGAAACAGAAACCTCAAGAACCAGGGCCAAAAAAACCAGAGCAAAGACCAGATTCGAGGTGGCAACTGAATGCATCACAGAGATCAACAGGAGCGAGTAATCATCATACGAAGAATATGAAGTTCTAGAGAGAGAAAGGGGTTTGTAAGAGAGGAAGAGAGAGAGAAAGAGAAAGAGAGGAGAGATTTGGAAATGGGAATGAAAGGCTGAGAGAGCCTTTACTTTATGAAACGGGAAGATACATTCATCTCTCCCAAAAACGCCGACCCCATTCATTGTAATCTTCCGCATGCAATGAATACCGCCTTTAAAGTTTAAACCCACCAAACCTCTCCCAATACCGGAAACCGGAAACGGCTTTTTTCTCTCTCTAGCTCGCACTACTTGCTATTAATTCTCTTTTGTAGAAGCAAGTAGCCTTTGTTAAAGGCTCTCTCTCTCTACATCTCTCCTCTCTCTCTCTCTAGACTCTATTACTACATATGCCTCTTGGAAGGGGGAAAACTTAGATTATTAACATCACTTTTATTACCACATAATCAAAGTTAATCAAAGGTGTTTTCCTCTCTCTCTCTCTAAACACTCTTTATCCCTCCCTCTTTCTCTCTCCTCTTTCTATCTCTACCTCTGTCCTAACGCGGGAGGGGAAGATTTGAAGATGTTATTAATTTCTCTTAAAATCTTATTACATGCCAATAAAAGCTTCAACAAATGCTATCTTAGTTAGAAATAAGATTATGAGAGCCGACGAGCTTATACTGTGGAGGATAGTTACCAAGATAGGACGGAAGTAGTACTCTGACCAATCGGACCATCGATCGGTACCTTAATCAGTATGATTAGGTAAAAAAATAGATTTAGTTATAAATCAGTCAAAATTAATATTTGGTTGGTTAGACTAATCAATTTCAATTTCAATTTTTATATATGTTATATTTTAACTATTATATCAAACTTTTTTTTTTTTAAATATGATTCAATCGATTCTACCAACGGTGAATCGGTTTTGATTAGACCAAACTCTTCACTGCTTCGATGGCCTGTTCAATCACAATAACACTGTTAAAAAATAAGCCTGGGATCCAGATCAAAAGAGAGGGTGCTCTAGACAGCTTAAAATGTCACGATATATATTTTTCTAACTTCTTTTGTGCATATCTATTTGGAAAATGTTTATATAGAGCTGAAGGCTATCAACAATCAAATTAAAATGGACCTCAAAAGTTTCAATAGAAGAGGTTGTTTTGATGCTAAAATATCTTCAAATGGATCATCTCCACTTCAATATGCATGGGTATAAGAAAAAAATAGATTTCAAATTTTGTAAATAGTGCATCTTGTAATGCATTTTTTTACTCTCAATTTTCAAGATTTTCCAGTTTTCATAGATGTATTGGTTCTATACTATTTTTTAAGCTTGAAAATTTATGATTAAAGATGAAAATATATTTTAAAGCTTACTTTTTCCTATCAAGGTGCAATTTGTATAGAGCCCAGGCTCTAAATAATCAAATTAGAGCCTATCTTCAAATAATATTGAGAAATATGGTTTCACTATTGGAAATCTTTGTGATAACCTTAAAATATATTTTTATCTTTATTTATAAAGTTTAAAGATTAAAAAATAGTGCAGATCGATAGATCTACAAAAAATCGAAAACTAACAGTCCAAACATGTGTTATAAAATACACTACTTTCAAAACTTGAAATC
Organism: Amborella trichopoda; assembly: GCF_000471905.2. Next base: position 416,442 of record NW_006498085.1, read on the forward strand.
TTTTTTTTCTCATGTCATCTTGAGGTCGAGATGATCAATTTGAAGATATTGAGGCATCAAAACAACCTCTTTTAATGAAATTTTTGAGGTAGGCTCTAATTTGATGGTTTAGAGCCCAGGCTCTATATAAACTTTTCAATTCCAGTGTTGAAGGCATTTTTGACACCATTTGAAGGTAAGCTTTAATTCGATTGTTTAGAGCCTACGCTCTATACAAACTACCCTATCTATTTTTTATATTTTCATTTGGAGAACTTAAATAAGGGCAGTAATTATAGGGCTTGTATGCTATGCTCCTAGTGGAGCACATTGTACATCTATCCTCTCGATCAGGGGACCGTTGTAAAATTTCAAGGACCAGTTAAGAATAAAACTAAATCATCGTTTCCAAAAGGAAAAACAATTTGAATTTTAAGCTTTCTAGCTGTTAGTTCTCACCTTCAAAAAATTGGACGATCTCTGTTCAATCTTTATCGTTTTCATATGCATAAAGAGTCCAATTAGGATTTTTTTTTTTATTAAGTTTACTATATAGGTTGAAGAGGTTACATCCTCAAAATTTGGGGTTGTCAAATTAATCCTAGTTTAGGTTTTACTCGAGGGAGTAAATTTTGGCTCATTTTTTAAATTTTTTTTTAAAATTGATCGTCTACATCATACTCCTCCCCAAAAAAATAGATTGCGTACTATGAGACTATTTATCATTTCTACAAGGAGTCCACCATCACACCTAGCCCTTAGTTGTTAAATTTAATGGCTTAGGTGTGTTGCAAAGTTCAAGAAAGTTTTTTTTGAAATATTGAGTCTAGTCAATGACACATTTATAACAATTGAATTTAAATACTAAAAATAAATGATCTCTTTGTATACTTTTCTAAAAAAAATAATACTAATATCCCCTAAATTTTTAGAATAAAAAATCCATCCCTCATACCTTGTAAAAACCCGATAGTTCTAGGAGTGAGATAAAAGTCTACTGAGATATCTCACAGTTTTCCCAATATATCTCACAATTTTTTCATAATTTAAAATTCATCCCCCATCTCGAATAGTGTAAGCGAACATCAAGATCTCTATCATTTTTAGAGCTTTATATTTCACAATCCAAGAAAATGATATTGATTTCTATCATTTTCTAATAAAATTAGATTTCTGTCTTGAGGTAGGCTCTAATTTGATAAAAGATCTCTATCATTTTCTAATAAAATTTTGAAGTAGAGATTTACATTTTAATTGTATTCTATTTGGAGTGATTGAAAAAGGAAAAAATATTGATTTCTTAGCAACTGGAGAGAAAAGATTATCTTATCTCGGTGAAATTGAATGTAATACAGTATATACATTACCACTTAACCACGTTATATTTAATGGAAAATGGTTTAATAGCTCATTAGTCACTATAAGTTGCAATTCAAGCGTTGGAAAACCTTCGAATCGATCAATCTCAGCTTCAACATTATGGTTGTGAAAAAAAATTAGGATTTCACGGTACAAAAATAGTGTATATTGTAAAAAATTATCCAGACCATCCACTTTGCCTAAATTTAAGTATTTACAAATTTACAAGATCCATGTTATTTTGAGTTTCAAATTTTTTTTTCAGTAATGAAAATTGATTTTAAAGCATCATGGGGATTTCTGATGCCAAAGATGCTTTGTGAAGAAGGATCCAAGGTGATGCTTTATTTTGTATTTACAACGCCTAGGCCTTATAAAAACTTCATTCATTTTTAATTACAATAAAATCTTCCATTACATTAAGCAACAGATATGGGGTTAGCCAGCAAGGAGTGGGTCCCCCCCTTTGCTTATGCTTAGAAATTACAGGTTACACGCGGGTCCCATAAAAAGTATTTTTTTACGAAGAGGGCGAGCGAGAATTTTAGAGAGAGAAAGGGTAAAAAGAGAGAGAGAAATTGCGGCTTACGCGTGGGCCCCACAAAAATAGGTTCGATTTGAAAAAGGGTCTTAGAGGGAGAAAGAGAAAGAAGTCTAGAGAGAGAGATTGACCATATTATAGTGAGAGAAAATTGATAGAGAGAGAAGAGAGAGTATTGTGAATAGAGAGAGAGAGCAACATGCATGCATCCGCGTGGCGGGAAAGTGTCTCTCTCTTATCGAGGAGGAGGAGGGCCACTTGAAATATTTTAGGTACCCACTTGGAAGGCAAGCAGCTCACTTTCTCTCTCTAAAAAATAAAGAAGCCCACTTGAAATTATTCAAATGTTGAAAGGGGTACGGCGGTTCATGTATGTAACCATTTAACCATTTTCAAACTCCAAGTCTATGGGTTTGGCCCTGCTCAACCTCACCTCAGGACATCTACTTCAATTTTCTCGGGTCTCTTTCTCTCTCTCTCTTCTCTATGCATACCTCTTTCTATCTCTCTCATACTCTCTCTCTCTATGTTTCCAAAATTGGAACGGTTAACCGGTCATGAAGTTAGGAGCTGTTCGAACCAGAACCGGACCAACAAGAACGGTTAACTAGACTAATTGATCAAGTAGATTTTTTTAAAAAAAATAAATCAAAATCGCAAAAAAAATCTTAAAAACAAATAGAAAAACTTAGATTAAGTATACACCATCGTATTACATGTATTTATTTTATAAAAAAATTTGATACAAGTTTTTATATAATTTAATATTTGAATATCATGAAAATATGCAAAACTATTTATAATTTCACATAAATTCAATGGGTGAAGTTACAAAGTCCAACTAATAATGGATGATGCAACAATATATGCTTCTATATTGTTTTAATGTTGATGTTGAAAAATGTTGTTTTAATGTTGAAAAAGCCCTTTAATACGGTTTAAAATTGGATTTGAGAGCGTATTTTTTTTGTAGCACAATGTTCTCAGCTTTTCGAAGGGCTGTGAGTCAAGGTAGTAAAAGAGAGCACCTCATTTACTTAGTAACTTGGTTATCAAATGCAGGGTGTGGGTCAAGGTGTTAAGTACTGCTTCAAAAGGGCAGAAATTTCTAATTTTCAAAAATCCTCATTTCAATCCGCCAAGAACTCTTTGTTTTTTGACTTTTGATTCAATAATAGATAATTTATAGAAACTTTACATAATATAACATCAATATTTGATTGAAAAAACAAAAAAAAATACAAAATGGAAGAAAAAAAAGCTGCAAAATCTTGATCTATGAAAATAACGAGCCTGTGTCAAATAACAACCACTATTTGATGCATTATAACACACGAAAACAACAGTAAACCAGACCGGTTAGGAAAACCGACCGGTTTTGAAGAAAAACCGTCGTTTCGACATTGAACCGGCCGGTTTTGGTCTCGATTTTTTTTTGGAGAGTTTCGTCTTACCATGTATACCGCAAAACCGGCCCTTATCGGAATCGCCACCCCACTAGTAGCGATCTAACCAACCGTCTTTGTGAACACTGCTCTCTCTTCAATACATCCCTCTCCCTCTCTCTCAAACTTCTTCTCTCATGAATGAATCGGGTGGTACTAGTGGCTCTCATTTGGTACATTGAACAGTGGTTTATTTAAAGGGTGCGGTTTGTATAGAGCCTAAGTTCTAAACAATCAAATTAGAGCCTACCCGCAAATAGTATCGAGAAATGTGGTTTCAATATAGAAAATCTTTGTGATAGTCTTCAAATATATTTTCATCTTTATTTATAAAGTTTAAAGCTTAAAAAATAGTGTAGATCGACAGATCTAGAAAAACTTGAAAATCTTGAAAATTGACGGTTACATTACAAAATACACTATCTCCAAAACTTGAAATCCATTTTTTCCTCATGTTCATGCATCTTGATGTCGAGATGATCAATTTGAGGATACTTATGAAAAAAACAACCTCTTTTAATAAAAGTTTTTAGGTAGGCTCTAATTAAATGGTTTAGAGCTTTGACTCTATATAAACTTTTGGAAAAATATCTCATTATCCCCTATTTTTAACTTCTATATCCAATGAGACCCAAGAATTAAAAATATTACTTGTAAGTAAAAGATCTCCATCTTTTCTATGTTATAACTCCCTGGACCTCTTTGATTATAAATTTTTTATCCAAACAAACACTAAATGATACCCTATTCAAACTCCATCTCTCTCTCTAAAACTTTATGTCTCTCTCTTCGCTTCTCGGTGAGTTTACCAGCCAAGGGGTTTAGCTTGAGCTCGAACACGAACACACTTTCTTATGTGCGAGAGAGAGATGGTGTTTTAGAGAGAGACGATGTGAGAGAGAGGGATAGAGTTTGGATTTGAGAGAGAGATAGAGTTTTGAGAGATAGAGATGATGATGTGAGAGAGAGATAGAGTTTTAGAGAGAAAGAGAGAGAGAGAGTAATTTCATAAGTTGTTAAAATCAATAATACATGTTCCAAAGGGTTTAGGGGGTTGGAAGATATAAAGAATAGAGTCTATTTGCTTACAAGTAATATTTTCAATTTTTGGGTTTGATGAGATATAGAAGTTAAAAATATGGGATAATAGGATATTTTCCCTAAACTTTTCCCTTATGTAAAAGGAAAATGGTTTCATAGAGCTGCAGCTCTATCAAAATAAGTAAAATCTCATTCTAGAATTGATCGGAAATTGTAATTCAAGCATTAAAAAACTTTTATATTGATCATTTCGACCATTATGGTTGTAAAAAAAATTAGGATTTTGAGCTCGAAAAATAGTGTATACTACAAAAAAATATCTTAGACAGTCTATTCCATTTTAAAAATAAACATTGACATATCCGCAAGATCTATGCTATTTTTTTAGTTTTACATTTTATTGTCAATGTCAAAATTTGATTTTTAAAGCCATCATATAGATTTATATTGCCCAAAGCGCTCTCCTGACACAAATTTGAGGTAAGGCATTATTTTGTTTTCATAAAGACCAAGACTTATAGAAACTTTTCTAGCTTTTTTCCCTCCATAGGTAACTACAAGTCAAGTGCTTTGAAAATTCGCCCATCAAAGTCATTTGCTTCCCCTTGGTAAACAAATCTCTCTCTCTCTCTCTCTCTCTCTCTTTCTTTGCTTCCCCTTGGTAAACAAATCTCTCTCTCTCATAATTAAATATCTGGTTTTTCTCCCTATAATGTTAACTTAAACTTTGGATTCTCCCTAAAGTAATATGCTTTGGTAAATAAATCTCTCTCTCTCTCTGATTGCATCTCCTTTGATAAATCTCTCTCTCTCTCACTACTCACTTGAATTACATTCTAATTTTCTCCGTCTACAAGTAATCAGAGTTGAGAGTCAAGGGCCACCCTCGAATGTAATGATCGGATTCCGCAAGAAGTCGAACTGTATCCGAAAACCCAATCTAATTTTTCAGACCAACCCAAGAGCCCCGGCCCGCCCTTCTCTCTCATTTTTACATTGGGCACTCCAATAAATTTCTCTCCGGCTAGTACTAATGCAAACTGCTCTATCTCTCTCTCTCTACAGATATTTTTGACTCTCTACATAATGAAATACTCAATAGAAAACATAAATACTCAATGATGCCTCTCTAAAGTAAACCCATCATTTTCTACCATCTCTCTAGAGACTCTAAAATGTCATATGGTGCACTTGGAGAGAGAAATTATAAAAGACATTGATGTCAATTTAAGATACATTGAACGTGAAAACCATGGCTCATTTTATTTTTTTAACTACACGTTGTTTGACTTATAAAAGGCAGAATGATCATTCTTGGAAAAACCCGGATCGCCCTTTTGATATTTCAAGAAAGATTGTCATGTAATCCTTGGAGGAAACTGGATCCTATTTGGCATTTCAAAAAATATAGGTAGTATTTCTTTCTATCTTCCATGCCAGCCCTTTGTTCGTATCGTCTAGTACTTAAGCAATAGGAGTTCTGTTCTCGACTTTTTGGGGCATGTGCTAGGTCAACCTGGCCTTAGCCCCGACAGTACTGGCCTCAGCTTGGTTGAGCCCGACTTAAATTGGGCAAAACCCGGCTTGGATCGTTGTGGGTTTGGCCTTACTTGTGTGTTGTGTGCAGAAGCTTTAAACTCAATGGGTTTGTTTTTGGCAAATAAAGTAGTGTGAAACACATACTACAAGAATACAAAGACTTGTGTGTTTTACCCATAAGGATTACATCTATGAGCGTGACAAATTAAAATCCATTATACCAACAAAAGTTACATAGATTTTATGACATGGAGTTACCTCTTCAATCGTCGACAAAATCTAGTTGAGAAAAACTCTTTTAGACATGCCCAACCAAACGGCACCACTGCCGATCTCTCATCTCAATTCCATAACTAGACCACACTACTGTCTAGAAAGATACCATAACTAGACCACTGTCTAGAAGAGACATTTGACAACAACCAAGATTTTCTCTCACTGAAATGGGAAACCATATAAAATCTCCGTGAGAATCGCTTTTTAGCAAGAAACAAACATCTTCATCTTCAAAGTCTACACCATCACAATGTTTGTATCCATGGGAAGCTTTCTTCTCTCTACGAAGGGACCTTGCATCTTATGCACTTCTTTCTATGAAGGGACCTTGCATCTTATGCGCAGGAGGCCCTGCTTTTTTTTTCTCTAGAGGAATCCATTTTTCTCATATGGTAACCCAAATATGATTTATCATATATATATATATATATAAAAGATTGGAATCCATACTAAATAGAAAAGTTTATATACATGTTATATTTATCTCAAAACTAAGAGATATACCCAAGAGTCCTAATTTTTTTAGATTTATTTTTTTTTTATAAAAATTATCGATATTAATCCCACATAATATGAGATTTCATTATGTGAGTGATATTGGATAGAACCAAATCCAACATTATGGACCATATTTTTGTGGCTCAAAGCTTAGTTTTTTAGAGCTGACCAACCGGGAGTAGACGGTCCACCAGGCCCATTTCCACCCCTATTCTTTAGAAGTATAAAGGCACTTTAATGTCAACTAAATTCAATCACCTCTTTTATTGAAATGGTATATAGAAGTATCATATTTGGAAAACTTATTTTTGGGGGTTTGCATTTTTTACACTCCTTTTTGTATTGTACGTCTTTATAGCATAAGATTCAAGCTTATCCTTTATTGTGCCCAATTTCAACTCTAGTGCAATTGTGTATTCTCCTCTCAAACTCAATTATCTCTCATGGTCATTTGTCTTGAAACTCTTTCCATCTGAGTTTTCCCTGATGTCTCAAAAACCCCAGGGTCAAATTCCAACTCACCTGGTCTTATTTGGGCAATTCTCGAGTAAGTTCCGGCAATACTTAACGGAATTTTTTTAAAAAAAAATAAAATAAAAGAATCTGATTAGTTCTCGGCTTTTTCGAACTTGTATTTCCCCTGCCAAGCCGACGCAGCGATTCCGAGTTGATCCAATAAATTTTTGAACCATTGGTTCGTTCTCATGGTTGATTTGCCCTCTCTCTCACAACTCTCTCGTTGTTTTTTTGAGCTCCCTCTCTCTCTTACCCCATCCCCACTCGGCTCTCAAAAAAAAGAGAGGGGGGGGGGTGGTTTTACTTAGTGATTTATGTGTGAACTTAAATTGTTTTTTTAAAACACGAAAAGTTCCATTTATAGATAGAAATTATAAAGAATGTAGGTCAATTTCTTTCTTTTTTTGTAAAAGAGTTGTCTTTGGATCAGAGGATATTCTCGAACCAAATTTTAAATTTTTGGTAGTTTTTTCGTCAGCAGGTCACCACCCTAAATCTCGGGGCACTGCCGTACTAATGGAAAAAAAAATTAAAATTCAGACCGAGGCTAAAAGGTAATTTTGAAAAGAATAAAAAAAAGGCAGACCTTTGTAATTTCTGCCTGTAAAGAGTGCATTTCTCACTTAAGATTGAGTTAGAAGGTGAAAGAGAGAGAGAAAGAAAGGTTATAGAGAGAGAGAGAGAGAGAGAGAGAGAGGAGGGGGAGTCGAAGGTTGTCTAATTGGAAGACACAACGAGAGACATTCATTGATGATGAATTCACACAAATCACGAGTCCCATGTTCATGTGCTGTGTTCTGTTGGCCAATGGAGAATTGAATGGATGAGAATGAGATCCCAACATACAACATGTATGTGGTCCACTTCATCCCACTAACATTTGCTATCTAATCTTTCATTTCTGTGGAGGAGAGAGAAAGAGAGGTACTCATCGAGCTGTTAGAGAGAGAAAGGTGGCCGGTAGAGAGAGAAAGAGGGAGCTCAAACTTCCCATTCCTACCCATCTAACCTTTCAATTGTGTGGAAGAGAGAGAGAAAGAGGGAGCTCAAAGTTGCCATTCGAACCCATCTAATCTTTCCATTGTGTGGAGGGGAAGAGAGAGATAGAGAGTGATTGGCACTCATGCTAGAGAGAGAAAGATGACACTCATAGAGACAGGTAGAGAGAGAGAGAGAGAGGTAACACTGGTGAAGCCGCTAGTGCCATCACCGAGGCCTCTAGAGTGTGAGTGGTGCCAAACAAGAACCCAAGTAAAACGGGAAATAAAAGGCCCTCAGTCACAGTATTAATGCGAGAGAGAAATGGTCATGGTGATAATACCGTCGTTATCATCATAGTTTTTTTTTTAATTAATTAGGGTCCGCTATATGAATCTTATAGTCGGCCATTCATAATTCATTTATGTTGGCTCTCTACCTAACATAACCCAACCTTTTTATCCGGACGGGTTAAAGAGAATTTTAAAGTCATTACCTCTTTTACATAAGAATAAAATCAAAGGAAGCTTTTGATATTTCAAGTGATCATAAAATTTTGACCGCATGTATTATGCTTTTCCTGGATCATACTACGTAAATGTATTCCTCGGGTAGAATATTAACTTGGGAAGATTTTTTTTATATTTAAAATTTTGGAAAAACCTAAAAATTATTAGATGATTATATTGGGAAAAAAAAAACAAAATTTTTTTGAGCCTTTTAACACCTAGATTTCACCCTTTAACAATAGGATTGGGGTGCCAACAGGGATTGCAATTTGAGGCAATTTTGTTTTTTCAAGCCAAGAGGGATTGCAATTTGAAAAAAAATTTATTGAGTATAACACTTGATTGAAGAGGCTACATCCTCAAAGATTGGGGTGCCAAAAAAAATTACGTTTTATCCGAGGGAGTAAATGGACTGTATGCTCTTCAGGAGTATGAAACATTTTGGCTAAAGAATTCAAGTAAAGAAGTAACGAGCATGTATTATTTTTCAGTTTGTTGTAGCTACTAACGTCGATGCGTGCTGTAATTGAAATTACGGCTTCTTTGATCAATTCTTATTTCAGAAGAAGTTCTATAATAAAGCTTAAATAGGCATTGCAGAATCTCTTTTCTCACTCTAATTTGGATCAAAGAAAGAAATTGATGAGCAGAGGCACATCATTCAAGGGGCCCTAAGAGAGTTAATATGGAAAATCTTAAATAGTATACAACGATACCATTTACTTTTGGTATAAGGTGCCACAATTAATCTTGATCATTAGATATGAAATTGAGTGACTACATTTATTTCATTGACCAAGCTCAATGTTCAAAAGAAATTTTCTCGAACATTATGACATACTCCAGCTATTAGATTTTAATTCGGATCGTTATAAGTACTTTGTGATCTCTTTATTTTAAAGATAAATGGTTTCATTGTATACAATCTTCAATAATAATACCATAAAAATGAGTGAGAGTGAGTAATATATGAATGATGAGAAATAAATATTCCAAATTTAGCATAAATGAGATAGTGCAATTTTCATTTATATGAATGAAACAAAGGGAGCACCCACAAAAATCCACAAACTCCTCTTGTGCGCGAAAAAGATTGGCAAGCTGCAATACCAAACCCGAGAATATTTTGCTAATAGCTATGAAAAGTTCTAATTAAATTCTCTTGCTTATTTTCCAAAAAGAGTTTTACCGTACCCTGCGACACTCCGAGCTGTAGGGTTGGCAATGGACCGGGGGTCCCTTCCTTGAAAGATTGCTGGTTGGGCTAGCTCGAGGATCAGGTCACCATAGCTAAAGGGCCAGGCTAGGTCTAAGGCAACGATAGGGCCCGTCCAAATTATTATTATTATTATTATATCTAGCCTGGTCAGGCCAGGGCTCTTTTGGTCTGATCTGGGATAGGCCGTGCTAGAGATACACCCTACAGGGACCCATAACATGTCTGCTTTAGGCCTAACCGTCAGCTGCCTCATTAAACTTTTGAATTTTCAGCTAAAGGTGATTGCGACTTTTTATCAAACCCATTACCTAGTCTCATCAGATACCGTCTTTATTTTAAATCATCTCATAAAAAGCATTATTTTACAATTTGGAATCACCAAATGTGAGTTATGGTCTTGAGAGAGAGTGTGTTTTAGGTATGGAGAGAGACTCTTAGCTCCAATGGAGAGAGAGATTTAGTTTTTACCCCATGGAAGCATCTTAAACTCCAAAAGCTTCCCAAAGGATTATTAAATGTAAAGCAATTCAGAAGTGGTAGTCTATCCAAGCAATTATTTTTCAGCTGCTTTACTAATAGCGTGGGACACGCTTAAGTCGTGGTATAATTTAGGCCATTCATACTCAAAGTCATTAAAGAATCATAAAAAAAGAAGCCCTAAAAAGTGAAAGCGATTTGACATCCATATTCCTCCAATTTTAAGGCAAGGGAATGAATTTATGATCTGAATATTTCAAAGTTCGTACAATGCTTGAATATTTTACTAAGGGGAAATTTATTAAGGGAAAGGTTTTGATGTTCAATTTAGATCAAGTGAGCCACTATCCATTTGATTTAGATCTGACTTTTCAGAGTAATTTATTTTTAATTTTGTTTCTATAATTTATATGAATATAAAATTTGACATATGTTATTATCTTAATGGGACACACCTAATAAAAATATTAATTTTTTTTATAAAATATAATGATCAAAATACCCCTTGAAACTTTAAGAAATATTTTGATTATTTTATTTTATTGATAATATTTTTTTTGTATTTTTTTATAGGTGTAAGTTCAATAGAGGAGTGGACACCCAAAATTTTGTGTCAAAATATTAACTAAAAAAAAATATTAATATTAAAATAATGTAGAGACATGACATTGTGATTTGGGCCATCTCAACCGTCCTTTCAGAATGAACTGTTAGATAGGGGGAAGTATATAAGTTTTATGTAGTAGGGGAAGTGTAGAAAGCTTGCCTATTTATTAAAGGTAAATGTTTATATAGAGCTGAGGTTCTAAACAATCAAATTTGAACCTATCTCAAACATTTCACCAGAAGAGGTTGTTTTGATGTCCAAATATCTTCAAATTGATCATCTCGACATCAAGATGCATGGATATGAGAAAAAAAAAGGTTTCAAGTTTTGGAAATAGCGTATTTTGTAACACTTTTTTTTACCGTCAATTTTCAAGATTTTTAAGTTTTCATATATCTATCTATCGATCTACACCATTTTTTAAGCTTTAAACTTTATAAATAAATATGAAAAAATATTTTAAGGCTATCACAAAGATTTCTAGTAGTGAAACCACATTTCTCGATACTATTTGAAGGTAGGCTCTCATTTGATTGTTTAGAGCCAAAGCTCTAAACAAACCGCACCATTTATTAAAAGGATTGTCTATAAAACGATCATTTATCTTTTGTACATGAAGGTCACAATCATTTTTGGATCTTAAATTTTGAAATGGGAGGGTGTAAGAGTGTCATTGAATGAATACAAAGTTTCAAAAAAAAAAATCTCAGACTTCATGACTGACACCAAGCCATCCAAGACATCTAATGAGTAAGAATGATTGTGACATCAATGTACAAAAGATAAATGGTCTTCTATGTAGACAATCCCATTTATTAAAAAGTGTGGTTTGTATAAGGTCGAGGCCCTAAACAATCAAAGTAAGATACACCTTCAAATAGTATTGAAAGATGTTGTTTCAATATTTGAAAACCTTTGTGATGTCGTGTAAATTTATCTTCATGTCTAATTATAAAATTTAAAGTTTAAAAAAGAGTGTACATCGAGCAGATCTATGAACACTTAAAATACTTGAAAATTGATTGTTAAAAAATACATTATAAGATGCACTATTTTCAAGATTTGAAATCCATTTTTTTCGTGCCTATACATCTTGAGTTGGATATGATTAATTTAAAATTTTTTTGAGAATTGAAATAGTTTCTTTTAGTGAATATTTGAATTGCGCCTTAATTTGATTGTTTAGGGCCTCTAGAAGATTTACTATTTAACATTCACCAATTCCCTGTCATAGTTTTGTGTTAGTTTTAGTGAGACCATCAAGCATAGCATAAAGGCTCATGAATTTATAGAGGAGCGAATTTATATTTCACTTCTTCACTATAAACGAATTCATTTTTAAGAAAACCACTTATGCAAGACATCAATACCCTGAAACATTTAGCAATATCTCATAAATGATTTACTGAGATATTGATGTTCAAAAATCCCTGTATTTCATAGAGGGACTTCAGAATGATATTCTTTCACCAAGCTGACTCGGTAAGACATTAGCCCTCGCTCGTATGATCTCTAGATAATATTAGTATTTGAGCCAAGGAGATTATCTATTTTGATTTAGAGACACATTTGAACACTACCCTTTTTAACCAATTCATAGCTCATTTTGATTGCTATTTTAAAATTAGGAAAAAAATAGATGAAATATTAAATAATGCATCTCATGAATATTTATTAAAAGCAAAAAATGTAAAAATATTTATAAGTGAAGTTCTACAGTACTTTACTTATGGTTCATCATTGTCTAAAGTTCATAAAACACGATATATCTACTAGTGTTTGAATTTTAATAATTTTTACCAATCATATTGGCCTCAAAATTTTGAAGGTATGTAAACCTCATGAGGCGCACATGAACAAAATATTAAAAATAATTCAAATAATAAAATAACTAAGTTATCCATATAGATATATTACAGGCATTTTGTATCATTTTATTTTAAATATTTTTTCTTGTGTGAGTTTGTTAGATGCGCACATGTTCCAAATTTCAGATATATTGGATACGTACAAAAGTATTACAATTTAAATACTATTAGATGATCACTACCGTTTGATGGATTTTAAATAGTGATGAGTCATAAGTGAAATACTACAAAAATTCACTCATGTCTATTTATAGATGTTATCTTTTATTTAAAGGATGTAGTTTATATAAGACATGCGCTTTATGAAAACAAAGTAAAGCCCCACCCTTGAATCCACTTCAGGAAAGCACTTTGGGTATCAAAAATCTCCATGATGGCTCTAAGCCAATATTTTTGCAGTTTATGAAAACAAAGTAAAACCCCACCTTGAATCTACGTTCGGAAAGCACTTTGGGCATTGAAAATCTCCATGATGGCTCGTATTTCAATACCGACTATGAAAATTGAAGCCCAAAAAATGGTTTAATTATTGCTTATATGTGAATATTTATTTTTAGGGCGAAATGGGCGGTTTAGATACTGTGTTACAATATTTTTAGGATTTGAGATATCTTCTTTTTTCAAAACCACGTGACCAAGGCCGAGATGATTGATTGGAAAGTTTTTTAATATCAAAATTGTAATTTTCAACGTGTTTTGAAGTGAGGCTTTACTTATTTGAAAATAAAAAGATTGCAACCACATAAAATATTTTATTTTATTAAATTATCCCTTGATATAAGACCCTCACAAAAAATATACTAAGAAAAAGAAAAGTTGGCATTTGACGAAGAGGGCAGGTGCAATGATCTCTGTAATTCAGCCCAGATTTTTAGTGAAATGTTTGAACCATGATTAGAAGTTGAATGGACAGGTGGATGAGTCAATAATAGGGTCTTGACTATTGAGACGCGTTTGCGCTCACACTTGATGAAGCCTCATTTAGAGAGAGAAACATTAGTCCAAAGCCTACATGCATGCATCTTATTTAGAGAGAGGAAGATTACATCATTTAGAGAGAGATGGAATATCATTGTTGGACATGCATGCATCTTATTTAGAGAGAGAAAGATTACATAATTTACAGGGAGATGAAACATCAATTTAGAGAGAGAGATTAGTAGTCCAATGTGGACCTGCATTCATGTTATCTAGAGAGAGATTACTGCAAAATGGACATGCATGCATCTTTAGAGAGAGGTATGGACATGTGAAATGTATGCATAGAAGCTAACAAAAAAAAATGTATGAGGTTTCGTGTACGGAAACGAGTTTCCTGAATCATGGAAACTGGGAGATGAAAATCTCAATCCAACCACAAATCTTCCTACTTCTACTTTACTAAATGAAGAGAGAGAGAGAGAGGAAACAACTAAAAAGAAGAGAGAGAGAGAAGAAACAACTAAAAGGAAGAGAGAGAGAAGAAACAAC
>NW_006498085.1:432298-472037 GCF_000471905.2 Amborella trichopoda
GATTTTTAAAACGCTGGTTTAAACCCTACAGAAACCACACCCATATAAAAATGCCAAGTTTGTCTAAAGGAAATGTATATAACGAGGCCATTTATACAAGGAAGTCTCAATTATCATTTACAGTTAGATTTGAAATCAGCTAGTTGAAGATGTGTCATTGTTTGTGCACAAAATCTAAAATAAAATTTTTTAACCCTTTCAACTATTGGATTTCATATCGAAAGGCTAAAAATAATTTTGACCTCCTTATACTAAAGGAAAAAGTTTATATTTGGTTGCAACCTTACCTCTACAGCTACGGATGCACCTCAAAAATCCATCGAAAAAGATAGTTTTCATGTTGAAAAACCCTTTAATTGATCATCTCGACATCGAGATGTATGACCATGAAAAATAAAAAGATTTTAAATCTCAAAAAAAGTGCATTTTACAACATATTATCTACACCGTCAATTTTCAAGATTTTCATATGTTTATAGACTTACTTGATTTTAACTATTTTTGAAATTTAAAATTTTGTAATTAGATATAAAAATAGATTTTAAGATAATCTTAAGAACATTTTACATCAAAATTATATACTATGATAAAATTTGAAGGTGCACCTTATCTCTAAAACTACTTATGCATCTGTATGCAACTGCACCCTAGACTAAAAATACATAATCTTATAGTGTAAAATCACATATATATTTTTAATTTCCAAACATCCATAAACAAAAAACACATGATTATTAGTTGGAAAGGTTGCAACTAGGTAAAATAATATCAAATACTTCATCTCTGATGACTATTTTAATAAATGTTTCTATAAAAATATATATCAGTATACTAGAATTAAAGAAAAATAAAATCATATAAGCTGAACACCGTATCGATTAGACGGCCTGGATTGAAGGAGAAAGTGATGGACGGCCTGGATTGAAGGAGAAAGTGATGAACGGCCAAGCTTGGGAGGTCAACAAAGTTTTTTTTTTTGGTAAAAAGAGGTTGCATGGACGTTTCTTGCAGCCACTTCAAAAAGACAAAAAGAAAAGAAAACAAAAGATAAAGAAAAATGAGTTAAATATGTTCTATTTCTTGGCCTTCTAGATCATCTCTTCTCCTTCAGTCTCAGTTGTACGGCCTAGTGTGTTACCCAAACGACTCATAACCAAAATAAAATGTTCCACCACACGGCATCTCTAATAAGAAGATAACATTTAAAACCTTAAAAATGAAGAATTAGGGTGCTTCAAAAATCCATCACAAGTCTCTAACACATTATGTCAATATGGAGATATATGGATATGAAAAGAAAAAAAGATTTATGAGTTTTAAAAATAATGTATCTTGTAACACATTATTTGGACCTTCCATTTTCAAGATTTTCAAATATTCATAGATCTACTTGATTTGAATCATTTTGGAAGCAAAAGATTTTATAATTAGAGATGAAAATAGATTATCAAGCAATCCTAATAAATTTTGACACCAAAATTATATCTATAATAAAATTTGGAGGCGCCCCTCAATTTGATTTACAACCAATTAAGGCGCACCTCCTAATTTTATCATAACATGTAATTTTGTTGTAAAAAAAATCTTAAGATTATCTTAAAATCTATTTTCATATCTAATTAGAAAATTTTAAACTCCAGAAAAGGTCAAAATCAAGTAGATCTATAAACATATGAAAATCTTGAAAATGGATGGTTCAGATAATGTGTTGCAAGATGCACTATTTCAGGGCTCAGAAACCTTTTTTTTTTTTTTTTTTTGCATATTTACACATCTCAATGTTGAAATGATCAATTAGAGGGTTTTTCAACATTAAAACGACATTTTTGATAAAATTTGTAGGCGCCTATGTAATTCTACATTATAAATTGCAACCTTATAAACTTTTTCCCAAAAAAAATATTTGCAATTATAAGCACAATATAGAGCAATGTTCTTCAATTGGGTTTTCTCCTTCACCCAAGCCACTCAAATTTTGATTTTTTTTTTGCTAAAATTACAATAGAAACACACTTATACACAATAATTGAAAACTCCTTCGAGTTACAAGAGGAAATCAATATTTATTTGTGAGAAATTTATCAAAATACATATAAAAAATTAACTATTTAATATTTATTTTTGAGAAATTTATCAAAATACATATGAAAAATTAACTATTTAATATTTTACTCATATCTTTTAATTCAATTTGAAAATACCCATCAACTCACACATGCCTTCAAATTAATTTGAAAATACCCATCGACTCACACATTGGAATAGTACAAAAGAGTGGTGTTAAATTATTGGAAGATCAGGTGTATTTAGATAAATTTCCCTTCTTTTATTTCAGCGCATTTAAGTTTGTTTTGCAGGACTGCGTTTTTCTCATCAGTAGACCTGAATTTTTTTATTACATATATGTTTCACCTTTTTATCAATTTCAATAAAAATGATTTCAAGTGTTTAAACCCATGAGGATGCTCTAGATTCAATCGGAGACATATATTCTTTTTTAGCATTACTTAAGCTTTAGATTACTTTATTATTATTATTATTATTATTATTATTGTTATTGTTATTATTGACAACTTTTTTTCTCACTAAATTCACCTCTTTGCTCGCTAATAATTGGCATTCCCTCGATATAACAAGGGGTGGCAACAGGGTCAAGTCGACATGTTCACTTGAATTGGATCTAAGTTTGGACCTGGTAAATCGGGTTTGAGTCTGAATAACTTTGACTCGACCTGGGTTCAAGTTAACCCGGACCAAACCCAACCAAACTCGAATCCACCCCTAAGGTGAGTGAAGCGGTCAGTTTAAATTTGAAAGATTTCCCACAAATTAAACGTTATGTTAAACTGCCCATTTCCTTTTAAAACCTGGACAAGCAATGTATTTGAAACAAGTACTTTCGATTAATTAGATCGTTTCAAACAAGTACAACTTTTCATTCAATTAACACGTTTTAAATTTGAAAGCTAAATCACTTTTCGAGTTCCAAGTCCATGAAATTTTTTAGTGATTTACGTAGGGACCTTAAAATTGTAGGTACAATAGGAAATGAACTTACATGCGAAAATTACAAAGAGAGTTGGTCAAGTGTATTTTTTTTTTGTCAAAATTATCTCTCGATCAATCCAAATTTTTATTTTTAGTTTCTTCGTTAATAAAGTAGTCCTTTAAAGGTTGAGACATTGCCTTACTAGTGAAAAAACTAAAATAAACATAAAAGATTGAATTGATTAAAAAAATTTATAAAAAACACTAGTTAACTGACTTTCTTTGTAATTTATACCTTAAGCATTTTACCAAAAATTTTAAAGTCCATATGTAAATCACTCAATTTTTAAAAAAACTTTATTCTAGATACCAAAACAAAAAAAAAGTATATAATGAACCATTCACTAACTATTTAAGCTAGGCTCTTTTCCTACCATTGACTCGCACATAAAAAATAAAATAAAATTGATCAATAGAATAAATGCAGCCATCCAAATCCAAGTTCATATTCAATGGTTAAGATGTATTGACTACATTGTACTAAAGATAAATAGTTTCATTATATACTTTTCTAAACAAATAAAAAGTATTTAAAATATTAACCACTAAAAGGGGATTGTATATTGCAAGACCTTCTTATCATTGCAACAAAGAGAATAAATATCAAATGAGACAATACGTTACAATTTTTATTTTTTTTGTTTTTGTTTTTTTTTCCTTTTTTTTTTCTTATAAGCGTGCTAGGCGAGTGTTAGGTCGCACTCCGTGCTTATGCCCATTACTCCCTGTCTATTCCACTCGCCTAGAAAGAGCTCTAGCTCTACTTATCCGTCCCGCTCCGTATTGAGGACACATGTTGATGTTGCCGAAAAGATTGATTTTTGACAAATAAAGTAAAAGAAATAAAACATAAAACACACACCAAATATATAACCACAAGAACACAAGTTTTACGTTGTTTATCCATAAGAACTACATCCACAAGCACGACAAACAGAAATTCACTATACCACTATACCAATGAATGTTACATCAATGACTTTGAAACAAATCTCGACAAAAATACAGTCGAGCAAACCCTTTTAAATCACTGTACTTTTTTTTTTTTTACTTCTAGCAACCACCAATGACACCAAATAGAAACACGAGAGCAACAAGAAACTCTCAAACTAAAAAAAAAACAACAAAAAATCTCTATAAAAACCACTTCTCTATAAGAAACCAGCATCTCAATCTTGAAAAGTCTACAAGAGACACCATCACAAAATTTCTCTACATAGAAATCTCCCCTCTCCAAGAAGAAGGTGCATCTTACTGTATCTCCTTCTCTAGAGGAACTATCATTCCCGTATGGTGACTCAAATTGGACACACAAAAAAATCCATACTATACAGAAAACTTTATAATTTATTGTTACATATATCTCAAAAGATATATCCAAGAGTCCTAATTTTTTTTAATTTCTATATTCTTTAAAAAGACTTATCAATATTAATTTCAATCTCAATCCCATATAATATGAGAACATCTCAATCCCACGTAATATAAAATTTCTTTATGTGGGTGATTTTGAATAGTACCAAATCCAACAACACAAACCAACCGTTCAATTCACCAAACAAAAATGATTGTTACCTCCTTGGTACAAAAAATAACCAGCCTTATTGTATTTACTCATTGTATATATTTCCATTACTAAATGTCCACACTTCTTATTGTATATATTACTATTACTATTTGTCCACACTTGTTTACGATTCAAATGTGCAACAAAAATACTTAGAATACCTTCCGAACAAAATTTCTAAAGAAGTTCCTTATTAACCACTTATAAATTATAACGTTAGAGGAGTCTTATTTGGTTCTGATGGATATGTGAATCCAAATTAGAATAATGTTCGGGTTTCCAAAAAAAAATCTAGAAAAATTGAGAATCGACTTCCAAGAGTTTTTCCTCTCTATATATAAGAGAGAGAATAGAGAAATATATATTTTATTATTTGCAGATAGAAACACAGAGAAAAAGATACTGTAGAGAGAAGAATGTAAAGATAAAAGAGTTCAAAGATTTTGAGTTCAATGCCTTTTTAAGTAAAACCACTTTGTGATTCCTTTCCTTATTAATGAAAACTAACATGTTGATATGCAGTCACTACAACGAACTATATAAAATTATAATATTTTTTTTACAATATTTCTCTCCCACTTTATTTTCGTTGTGTTGCATGAGCATAAGGTCTCTATTTTGTTTCTTATCTTGTAGTAAACCAACCTATTTTTTTTGCTATAGTTGGTCCCCACCAGTTCAACAACAAACTAATAATAAAAAAAAAAAAACCATTAAAATAAATTAAAAAGAAAAAGAGAAAAAAAAAAAACTGCCAACAGGGCAAAATAGATAAAATCTAAATAACACTACTGATTAAAATTTAAAATCTTAATTTTTTCACAACCATAATTTTCATGTCTAGATATTGATGTAAATATTTTCCAACGTTTGAATCACGAATTTTGGACAAACCATTTCTCTTATGCTATAGAAGTAAAACACCCTTAAAATACCCATCTAAAAGATTATCCCAACAATTAAAAAAGAACACGGTTTTGATGAGTTCCCTTGTGGATTTCCAATCCAGAGATGGACGTCAAAGCAAGGTAATCCCACTATCATGTCATGTCAAAATGGATGGTGGAAAATAAATATTCATGAGTGCAATTTTTGTTTTTTCAGAGGAAAAATTTCAAATTCACAATTACAACTTATAATTTAAATTAACTTATAATTTAAATTAACAAATCCGAAAGTTTTGGATCCAAAACCAATGTTAAAGACGGATTTTTAAAAAGCTGACGCACATCTACAACCGACTCACCAAATAGTTAGCTTGGAATATAAAAAAAATTTTCCAAAAAATTAGTACACCTCATTAACGACTATCTTAACCATCCATTTCCAAAATTCATAAACTTATACTTACTCTATCTACACCATTTTTATATTTTTAAATTTCATTATTAACGGCAAAATAAAACGTATAGATTCTGATACTAAACTACATCTTCCGACAGGGTTTTCTTACTTTGATTGTTTTAAGTGGAAAGTGCAACCCAAGAAAAATCTTAAATCACCCCGATAAGTAAATTATCACACTTCTTCCAATGAAGAAAATGAGTAAATTGTCACACTTCCAGTGAAGAAAATGAGAATAAAACACACACACATTTCGCCTAGACTTTGAAGCTTAATAAAAAAAAATACACACCATATTTTACCTAGACTTTGAAGCTTAATACAAAAGCATATACTCCTACATAACTACATCACACTTTTATTTCTAGCAAACTTGATGTGTTGGAAAGATAACTCACCAAAACCTAATCTTCCACAAGTGTATTTACTGCATTTCTATTCTATTTTCACCTCCTTCACATCTTTTGCACTTGTTTCAGTTTTGGGCACTGTCAATTGGAGCACACCATGCTTCATCTCAGCCTTGATTTCATCTAATTTTGCATCCTGAGGCAAACGTAGGCTAGTGTTGTAATACCCATATTTCTTTGTGTCATCCCCCTCTTCTTCCTTGTGCTCCCCTTTGATCACTAGGTTACCATCCTCTATTGTGACCTTAATGTCCTCTTTGCTCAAACCTGGCATTTCAAACCTTAATTTGTAGGCTTTGTCATCCTCGGTGATCTGGTATGACGGCGTGAAGCCTCCGATCAACTCGTCGGTTGCACTGAAAGGCATCACGAAATCGTCGGTTGCACGAGAGAGCGTCAAGTTACCGAACAAACTGTTTAGATTCTCCAGTGCTAGTTCCATTGTTGACCCAAATGAAATTGGGGCAAAGACATCTGTAGAGGTCACGTTAATGGAGTCTCTCAATATAAGAGAGGGGGGAGAAATAAAAAATTATCATGATTATCAAGAAAATATGGAGAATTTAAAATTAAGCAGCATATTGGTATGCTATAAATATATTATAAAGGAAGATAAACTTTATCTAATAGGATTGTATACAATTTAAATATATTATAAAAGAAAATAACTTTATCTAATAGGATTGTATACAATTAAGACCATTTACCTTTGAAAAAAGAAAGTCACAATTAGTTACAACCATCTGATGTGAAATTTGATTCTCAAAAAGTTCAAGAAAATTCTTTTGAAGTTTTGAGCATGGTCAATAAAATAATGCAACCATCCAATTTCTCATCCAAGGCCAAGATTAATTGTGAAATAATGCAACCATCCAATTTCTCATCCAAGGCCAAGATTAATTGTGTCTAATTAAGACACAATTTAACATCTTATTTAGAACTAGGAATTTATGCAATATGGATCTGAAACCCTAATTTTGGATCCTATTTGGATCCAAGCATGGATCCAAGATTCGGATCCAAAATTCAGCATTCAAAATTTAGATCCGAATAGTAAATACAAGATGATCCGATCCGGATTCAACCCGATTTTTAAAATAATATATAAATTTATATGAATAATATATATAGGTTTTTAAAATTTTTAGAAGACCTAATTCTGAGTCCCATGTATAATGTTTGGATCTAGATTGGATCCAGATCTGGATCTGAATAATTTAGATCCCATCAAATTCAGATCCGGACCACATACATACTATTTGGATCCATATTTGGGTGCATCCGGATCCAAATTTGGGTGGATCCAAATATGGGTCGATCCAAACCCAATATGAAAAATTCTGAACTTGAATCATACTCCCAATTTAATTCAAAATACTTTGAAAAAAAAAAAACAACACACACACACAAACCTTGAGTTGCCATTAATGGTTAAGGTATTTTGATAAATTTCCCATAAAAAATATTACATGGTCTTTACATTCGGTTGGTAAGGGGTAGCCATTGCCATTATTTGCGTGCTTAAAATCCATTGAACTTAAGCAACAAACAACTCACTATTCATAATGATTCTATAGGATCCTTTCTCACCCATGTATGTAGGACCCCAAAGGATCACCATTAAAGTTGATACGGATCTCTAGATAATTATCACATGAGTGTGGGACTTGATTTTTCTATAGATCCGTACCAAATTTAATGGTGATCTTTTAGAATCTTACACACATGGGTGGAAGATGGTCCTCTAAGATCATTTCTCATTCATAATATGTCTTACTTAAACGAAGAGCCACAAAAGTTTTGTATTCTTTTATTATGTTTGCCTCCATTATTATTCACCATGTAACTTATCTTCTCCTTAGTAGACTATAAACATAAGATAAATTCATCATAATACATTTAATTGAACTATTTAGCATTTTACTAACTCAATGCCTTATTTGATAAATTTAAAAGTCCATTTTTTGTGTTGATGCACAAAAGGGGTCACAGTGACCCAGCCCGGACGACTGTTTACCAAAAACACAGGTCTCCACAAAGTCGTAAGACCACGTATGGGGGCTGACACCTGCCCAATACCGGAAAGTCAAGGAAGTTGGTGACCTGATGACAGGGGAGCCGGCGACCGAAGCTATTTAAAATTTATGCAAATACTGAGTTCTTGGAAATTAGATAAAAAAACTACCAGTGGGATGTTAAATAGTTCAAATGTTTGGAGTCAGTATGATAAATCCCCCACATAAATTTAAAATAAAGGGAAACATCTAAAGGCAATGGTAATCAAAATAAGGTCCTTCTAAAAATCCATCTTAGAGATCGACTTTTAAATCTAAAATTTCACATGTCAATAATCTCAACCAATAGAAATCATAAATTTTTAAAGTAAAATTTAAGCATTAAATATATTATTTAAAAATAAAAATAATGGCTAAAATTGCAATAGAAAATTGTCAAATAATATAATTTTCATTTCTAAAATTTATACCCAAAGTACATCTCTAAGATCAAATGTTGGAAGGAGACTTGGACTAAAATTATGCTAATATAAATAAATGATTTCCAAAGCCCGTAAGAATCTATCTTTATTTTCTTTTTCCTTGTTCTTTTTGGTATTGTATACTTTGAAATCATTTAGGAGGTCGCAAATATCTGGACTATCCAATTTCAAATTGAAGAGCTTCAGGTATCAAGTTGGAAAAAAACTTCTTTGAACTTTCACCAAACACATTTACAATCACCCAATTTAAAATCCGACGGATAAAAACAACCACACATTCTTATATACAAGAAGGGAACAATCATTTTCACTGATTAAATGTCAAATTGAATTGAATGGCTTGGATGGCTTGGAGTTAATTATGAAGTCTGATATATATTTATATATAAATTGAACTTTGTTTCTTGTATTAACCACCCATTTTAAAAATTTAGACACAAGAATGATTGTGATACAAAAAATAAATGGTCTTTTTGAAGAGATTTGTATACTTTTTTGACAATAATCAGAAAATCCAAGTACACGAGGTTTACCAAAATTTAAGTAATTTTTTATTCTCCCCTCTTTAAGTTCTTGCGAGGAATATGTTAAAAGAAAATATTTAAGTAATTCACCATTAAAACCGAAGGGGGCGAGGTCCCTCCCACTCCTCCATGATCCTCTTCGACGCCTGTTGCATAGTGGCCTTGATCTTTCTGTGACGGCTACGTCTTTTGGATTATCAGCTGTTGATTTCGTGAACCGACGAATCCCACCACCCATCAACTGCCTTTCCTCACCATTTATAGCACCATACCCACGCTCTGAGAGACTCAAACCCCTTCTCACCAGATTTCTCGAGACCAAAGGAGTCATAGCCATACAAGAGAGCGTATAGCTAGAACTACTGAAGCGAGTAGAGAGAGAAAAGGAAGAGTTTAACAATCACAGATAAATTGCAAAGAGCGAGAAAGCAAGTAGCTTGTTATATATATATATATATATATAGTAGAGAGAGAGAGAGCCTGTTAGAGAGAGAGAGAGAGTGCCCTGTTAGAGAGAGAAAGAGATCAAGAGTTAACAAGAGAAGGATGCAGAAAAGAGTCTAAAGGCTTCTATACGAGAAGAGTCCTAGACCTTCTATCTCTCTCCATGGACACATGCCACCTCAAAAAGTGCAGACTCATCTCGAGGGTCATTCTCCAGATGCCAGGTCGGTCGTCCACATGAAGCAACGAATTTTCGGCGACATCGTCCCTCCATGATGATAATATTCCAAATTAAAACACCCTTTTATCTGCCTATCTCATTAGACTTTGATGATGATGATCCCTAATTCTAAAATTGAAAGCTTTAAATATATAGATAAGGTCTATAAACTCTTCAAAATCTTTAAAATAAGCTGTTGGATACCATGTGAGATTCACTATTGTCATCACTTAAAATTCTTTTTTATTTTTATCAATACATGTGGATGCCGATACGACCAATTGAAGAGTTTCTTAGGGCCAGAACAACTTTTTGGGTAGGTTTTGAGATGCAACTTTTTAAAGTTAACACCTTATATAAACCTTATTGCATTATAAAATTCATGTGTTCAAAAGACTCATGACCATTCTATTTGATCCGACACCTAAGATTGCTTTCAAAGTGACCAAGGTTTTGAAACCAACAATCCCACTAAAAAATAGGATCCGGATTTGGTGGGTGGACAATTTGGGATCCCACCCTCTTAAATGCTCCTAAATCTAAAATAACTGGTTTTGCAGCCGATGCGTAGGCAATCCAAAACTTTCCAAGTATCACAATACTAGTTTTGATTGAGCTATGTATATATAGAAATGGACACAATTTATACTCCGTCCAAAAAGAAATAAAGAAACAATGTCATAAGCAAGTGCCAATCACATTTGTTAAACCATCATTTCAAAAAAGCAATTTCATAGTCAGGTGTCAAGTGCCAATCACATTTGTTAAACCATCATTTCCAAAAAGTAATGTCATAGGCAGGTGCCAACCGTGTTTGTTAAACCACCATTTCGCTGGTACCATGTTTGTTAAACCATCATTTCGCTAAATCATACAGCTTCGTATGCCTTCCGAAAAACGAAATCGAAGTGCTATCACACTATTAGGAAGGGATATCAAAATGCTATCAGGGTGCATCTAAAACAAAAACCCATGTAACTAACAACCCAATATTCTTCTTTGCATGGCAATTGAGCAAATAAAACTGTTATCCCCCTCTCTTGTAGCTGTTGAAGATATCATGTATTACATTACAATACAAGAGTTTTGTTGGGTTATAACAAGCCTTCATTCATTCATGTCAACTATCAATGCTTGCTTGTTGGAATAGTAGTAGGAAGAAAGATAGGGCATTTGTTCCTCAAGAATAGAATAATAGTGTTTGTTTTTGTTGCTGTTGTTACACAAATGGAGAGTGTTTGGTATGGGAAGTTAATCGTACATGCCCTCTTGCTCCCACACATCCACCAGGAAATCCACCATTTCCTACACCACAACAAAGAAATGACCAAAAGACAATTACTAAGGAGCCAATTGAGAGAGAGAGAGAGAGGTTTTTGAAATTGTCATTGACATTTGTGTGTAGAGAGAGAAAGAAAATAACCAATTGACAATTACTACGGAACCAATTGAGAGAGAGAGATAATTATAGCACAACAAATTCAAGACAAAAAAAGAAAAAGAAAAAAGAAACGTCATAAAGCAATGATAGAGCAAGTTGATAAAACTAGCAGCCAGTAGATGTAGGATGAAGAAATGGTTCGAATAAAAATCAGGCGAAATCGAAAAGATTATGTTAAGGGCATGTTTGGATACCAATATGTGTTTGCTTTCACAGGCACACAAAAATGTGCCTTTTGCCCATGAGATGAGAACTGGAACTTTCATTTTCATTCCAACAGCAAAAAATTAATGTCTGTGTAAAATCTATTTGCATTATTAAAGGGCATCCATGGTGAAATATCCAAACGATATATTCAACCATGTTACATCAATATTCAAATATCGCCACAATAAAACAACTTTGGGCGGTATCTAAACTGGCCCTAGTATGGCTTCTACACAGAGCATTGTAGAGAGCACATATTCAGATGAAAAATGAGAACATCAGAATCACAATTAGACAGGCACATATTCTGGATGTAACATATAAATGATAGCAGTGACTAAAAAGTTGGACTCATGTGTGGACTCAGTAGGGTCCTCATCCCAAGTCCCTTGGTCCGGCTCGGGTTTATAAAAAACAGTGAAACTCAATAGCTTCTGATCTGGTCTGACTTGGACGAGTCTTGAGTCAGACTGGCATTTTTTTTAGCACTGAAATATACAGCCAAAATTAACATTTTTCCAAAAATATAACATATTGTTAACATATTTTCAGAAAAACTGTCACACCCATGACAATCCAAAGTATATTTTAATCAATAGAGAACAGCAATAGCAAGAGAGATAAAGAGACTTACAGAGAGAGGGATGGGCTGAGGAAAAGGCTTATTAGTCCCCAATAAACTGTCGTATGTAGCATTCCAGCTGTAGCACATAAGTTTATGCAAAAGCATAGCTTGCATGATAAGTGAAAGTTGATATTTTAGGTGTCTTTTGAAAAATTTCTTTTTTTTCTTTTTGTCGTAGCAAGAAACATGTTTAAGAAATGTTTCTAATTACAAACCTTAAGATGGTAAAAATGTATAACATCCT
This sequence comes from Amborella trichopoda, assembly GCF_000471905.2. The sequence continues at coordinate 444,870 of NW_006498085.1, forward strand.
TTCAAAAAAAAAACTAAAATTTAGGTATCATGGATTAGGTTCCTAATTTAGTTGGAAATCCTCTCAAAATAGGAGATAATCTCTTCTTATGTAAGCATACATCCAAACTATTCCTAAGTTTGGATGAAGACAAAGTATTTATTAAATTTAGAACTTTTGCATTCCAATTAGCATTCCATGATATATTTCCAATTAAACTAACAATGAAGGTATTTAATATAGAAGAGATAAACTCCCACATCGTAGCTGAGAATGAGAACCATTTATCACACATTCATTAGATATTTCATCGTTCAATCTGAACAGTGTTTTCTCAAAGTAAGTTAGGATAGGCAAGACGCAATGAAGCAAGGCAATGTCAACTGCTTATAATTTACTAGCCATAAATGTAACAAAAAAGACAATCAAAGTCGGTTCAAATGTTGAATGGCCATTTTAATTATTTTGGTCTCCTTTCATTGAATCATAATAATCAGTCACTGTGTTAGAATCTTAAGGAATTTGCTGCTTAAAAGAGAATTATACACAGGCCAATCCTATTCACACAACACCCAGAACTCCAAAAAATCTGTCGTGCTCTAACTTTAAGTTAGGTGATCAACAAGCAAAAGACCCACTGGTATAATGACTATTTTCAAATAATCAGCTTGTAGCCAGTGATGAAAAAAATCTTTTTCATCGTTAACAAACATAGGGAAAAAGTTTATATAAGGGTGAGGCCCTAAACAATCATATTAAGGCACACCTCAAAAATTTACTAGAAGACGTTGCTTCGATGCTGAAAAACCCTCAATTTAATGATCTCGACCTCAAGATGTATGGACACGAGAAAAAATAGATTTCAAGTCTTGGAAATAATGCATCTTGTAATGCAATATCTAGACTGTCAATTTTCAAGATTTTCAAGTGTTCATAGGTTTGTGTGATCTACACTATTTTTTAATTTATAATTACAGATGAAATTAGATTTTCAGGCTATTACAAATATTTCTCATACTGAAACAACATATTTCAGCACTATTAGAAGGTGCGCCTTACTTCGGATGTTTAGGGCCTCAGCCATATACAAACCACACTCCAAAAATAGTGATGTTTAGTTTTGAACTATCAGATTATGGCCAAAATTTCAAAGTAGATGTAAGATAATATAGATACTACAATTCAATTTGCTGTATGGATAGGGTCTCCATGGTGCACAGCTGCAAATAATTGAGCTAGGGCACCGGTTCTACCAAATGAGAAACACCCAGATCTAGGGCAATAGTTTTCCCAATTCAGAAAAACCAGAATTCAAAATCAAGTCACAACAAAATTCCACTTGCAGAAGCATGAACTATCAACTTTTATTACTAATGGTCATGAGATTGTCAATGTTCTCACTCTTCCATAAGCATCACATTAAGTTTCGGTAGAATAGCATTGTTGTTCCTAACAGGCTATTTGTTTAATGAACTACTCTGATGCACAAATCGAAGCAGATGAGGTCTCCAAAAGCCTAATTGAACTGCATCCATCCACCCTAAAACAACTATAAATAATAAGAAAACGATAGAAGAACATAATAAATGAAAAAACGAGGTGCATATGGAGTTCATCCAAATGAACAGGATCACCATTAGCGTTTAAAAATTAGAAGTTCTATTCGAGAGAATGGAAAATAAAATCAAATACTAATAAGAAAAATATGACAGGTGTTGTTCAGCCTCTTGATTTAATAGTCATGACACAACAGCTATAACAATATGGCCCTGTGTTGAAAGGGTAGCTTGCCCACCAAAGAAAGGCAGTAACAATAACAACTATGAGTTGGAGTATCCCCCAACAAACCACCACCCCCCACCCCCCCCGGCCAAAAAAATACACAAAAAAAAGGAAAGAAAAAAGAAACAGAACAGATTATAACAAATTATAAGAAAAACAAACATGAAAACTCCCCAAGCAAAGTGACCCATATCAAATGCTTGTACCAAGTGGCACAGCCTGGGCATTCTAACTGTTTAAATTCCTTTTTTTTTTTAATGGCAATTGAATCTCATTAATATTTGTATAACAAACTGTTTCAATTCACATATGCCAATTCCTGTAAAAGAATACCATGCTCTTCTCTATTCTCCGATTTCAGATAAGTACTCTACTTAAATGAGTCCCATCTCCAATGGTAATCCGGGAAAACTAGAAAAAATTTCTTCTCAGTGCTCTATCGGATGCAATCATGAAGAATACAAAAACCTCGCAGAAATATCTAACAGTACTTTAATTCAATTTCCATGGATTTTCATGAAACTTGTTTCTAAGAGTTCAAAAAGAAGCCTCAGCAGGAAAGCAACAAGTCCATCCAATCAGTACCCTAAGACGTACTGATGTCATTACAGAAAACCGTAGTAAAGAGTACAGACCTTAGCCTTGGTTCTCGCACCTGTGGGGTACGATTTTCAGCTGGCCTGTTCCCAACCCACTCCTGCCTAATCTGGTTCCACAGAAGGAAACCTGAAAAGACACGTACAATATTCGACATTTAGTTCATAACCAATAGCAATCTTTAGTTTGAAAATGAGAAAAACGACAGCAAAAGGATGCAAATGAAAGACCATAACTTACCGTGGTTAACAAATTCAGTGGGGCCTGTGCTGCATTGTCCACTGTGAGGATCAGGATTTTGGTTTGAAGTGCTTATTGACGAAATGCTTCTTTGTGACTGGACTCCACTATTATCCATCTCATAAGGGCTTGTGCTCCAAAAATCCTCAGACAAACTGGGTTTCTTTACAGTCCTTCCCTGAATTCTTAGTCCCTTTGAAGGCTCATCCACCGCAATAATTGGAGAGGGCTTAGTACAACATCCAAAGCAACCTCTGCTCTGTAGCAAATCAGGTTTTGATGATCACATAAATGATTAACACCACCCTCCAAACAATGAACACTGCATCCCACATCTGTTAACTATAACTCTTTGGTTTTTATGTGTATTTGTCTCAAATTTTAAAACACAGAATCTTTATAGGAGGGCATATATTACTTAATTCTCAAATAATGGAAGCCGTTCCTTGTTAAAAAAAAACAAAAACACAAAAACGATTAAGAGTGAGTATTGAGTCAAAATGATTGGCCTTCTCATTCAGAGCCACACAGACTGTTCGATCAGGACATGAACAAAAATATGCAAGATAGACCCACATATTTCATTCTCAAGCACAGTATTGAGCAGCACGAGGCTTCTTTTTGGGCAATAGCCAACTTCCAGAGATTTCACCATAAACAAATTCCCCCAGAGTTCTACTTTCCATCAGGGCAACCCAGTGAAAATCCCTCCAAATTGATCAGTTAAACCAAACTGCATGGAAGCATGGATTGAACCAGAAAAGAATCGAAAAGATTGCAATTTGGATCCAAAGCATTTTTCACTTCACCAAACATTACTTATGCGGATTTCTCAAAAAAGTTCAACCATCCACAATTCCACATATATTCAACTCTCCAAAAAAAGACACTCCACAGCAAGCCCATTGTCTTCACCAAATGATGAAACCAGATGTGACAAAATTCAAGTAGTTCTTTCTACCAACCCTAGCATACCCCTTTCTCAGCACAAACTATTTTACTGTTTTCTGTTGATGCTTACAACGTCACTTATTCATGTGTAATTGTCCCCACAATCCGTCAAAGCCATGGATGTGTTTGCTTTAATTGCTATACAACGAAAATTAGGAAAATGAAATAGAGAACATACCCTCTAGTGTTACAATTCAAAACCATCCTCATAGATTTGAAAGCATATTTGGAGTCGTATTTCGCACATCATTGTCGTCTGGACAGAATCTGAGCTAATTTTTATTAGCTAATTATTTTCTTAACATAGTATCACATGTCAACCAAACATAGTCAACTTTCCCAGCAAATCGTTGTCATCATATTCAGATACTTAATTGTCACATCCTCCCAACGCTCGAATAAGCTATAATAGATGAGTTTTTAGGCATGATATATACTACAAATTAAACTACAACAATTGTTCCTTTAACTCAACTTCCACTACCATCATCATATGACATTGCGAACCATCCAGGTTTCTGCAGTGAGTGAATGAATAGCTTCCTAGTAGAAGTAGACTATCTTAGTAAAACTAATATACTCTGCATATCATTATTTCGATAGCAGTTTAGTATGTACCTTATACTACATAAAACATTTTCGGCTATTTCCAGCGATTTCTAAATATTTCTAGCTCAAACGATTTTCAGAAAAACAGGTTTTCAGAGAGAGAAACTTATATGTAAAACTGCCAAATTGTTTATCCTCAAAAACTTTATGATGAACACCGTCAAACAACAGATAACTCATAATCACGATTAATTTTACTGAAACAATGAACTGTCAGCGATAACGAGTACATCCAAACAGGTTCTAAAGGTTTACAACACTATTTAAAGGTTCACAAACCCTCCTAACACCTTCCATTTCTCATAAATTCGACAAAACTCAGTGCATCAACCATCACTTCCACATTTACACCATTTCCTCATATTCATTTGACTCAGATTCCAGGTGTATCTCCACATGATTGATGGATATTCTATTACCATATGATTCTTCAAACTCCCACAGGTTTAGAGCATCCAACTAACGGCAATGTCAAGGCGTATTTTGACAGTGTGATGCCCTTGCAGCAGTTTTCCTTTTTCAGCACAGAAAAAATAACCATTTTCTTTTAGTAAGCTAACGAATTCCATAAGTAATTCCATAACAATCAGCAATTATCACATGCAAGCTTCGACTACCATAGAATCTCAAGGCTCAATATTCAATCTGTACCGGTCATGTCATTATTGGAACACTGTACATAAGTAAGCTTATGGCATCACAACTTTTCCAAATAGAATAAAAACTCCAGAAAGTATATATATATATAAATATATATATATATATATATATCAATGGCCATGAAGTGGAAGATGGTGCTTAACTGTAATTAGACCAAAAGAAATAAAGTAAGTGGACCTGACCCATTGAATCGTGAATATATTATATATAATATATTATATATTATTATATAATATATTATATATAAATATCAGTATATATATCAATGGCCATGAAGTGGAAGATGGTGCTTAACTGTAATTAGACCAAAAGAAAGAAAGTAAGTGGATCTGATAGTACGATTCGGGAAAGATGAAGTTGTGGAAGAGGTTTCCTTGGCCCTGCAAAAATTCATCAAGATTGCCGATTGAATCTTCTTGTTTCTTAAATGCTCCATAGGAATAAATCTTCCTACCCCGAGAAAGGTTCATTCCAAAATCCAAATAAACAAGCGATCCACCGATGGAGAATGAATCCGAATCATGAAAGGAGCTCACATTTCAAGCCCCTTATTGTACATAGAATAGGTATGGGTACAAAGAGGAATACAAAAGTCACCTAAACTATGGACTCAGAATCTTGAGGCCTTCTATTGAAGTGGTTGCAAGTCGCCTTCATCTGATTGGTCTGGCTCAAAACACTAAGTCCCCTTCATCTGATTCATCCGGTACAAAACGTATAATCTGGAAGCATCCTTTTGGATTAGTGACCACAAAATCAAAGACATGAGGAATGCCATTCCATCTGCTCTCTCTCTTTCCTTATTTTCTTTTATTTTTCTTTTTTAAGTACCTTCTTTATCGCCAGAAAATGTAAATATTCCCATATCATTGTTGTATCCATTTTAGCCCCACTAATTCTCATCCAAACAATTTCAAACCCCCAAAACTTATCAATTTCAGATTCCCCGCAAATATATAATGTGGATCGCAAGCCTTCTAAAAATACCCACAAATTCTTGTGAATTTGAGTGTATTTTGATTATACACAAATACCCACCTGTGAATCATAAGATGATAAGAATAAAGACCAATTGAACAAGAGCTAGCCTATGCATTCTTGTCATTTGTTCAATAACCATCAGTATCCTTATTTTATTGTAAATGCTCATCGAGGCGGCTGACATTGTTGAAAAATGTCAAGTTCAAGGAAGAACATTATTGGGATAGTTCTTGTTAGTTTGACAAAAATGGAGCTTCATTACCCTTGACTTATTTTTACTGCTTCAATGATTTGATCAATTTAAAAAAATCTTAAAAGAAGGTCTTCCAAATCAGAAATCCTAAGCCACAATCATGAAGAGATGACATCCAAACTCTCCTAGTCCATATAAGCTTTTAAATCAAAGGAATATAACCAGCAAAATAAAAGACAAACATCCTATTCCATTTATGTAGGAACCTAGATCACTTGATAAACAGAATATTCTTATAACATGAATCAGATTAATTATTGTCTCTGGCTTCGAAGCCTATATCACCCCAACAATCCTCCCCCAAAATAATGAAAAATAAAAAATAAAAAACAAAGAAACTCTATTTCATCTAGTACTCTTTCTGCTCCTTTCTTTGATATTTATTCTAGCTGAAAATCAAAAGAATACAGCCACTAAAATAGAATCCTAAACATGCTTCAATGATCAATGTAGAAAGTGAAAAGACCTCCAATCATCTGAAAGGTTATATGGTACCCTCATCAATTGAAGATCAACAAAAAGCTTTAAAAACGTAATTCAAATAGCACATATAATAAATTCCAAAAAAATTTATTGAAAAAAAAAGGTTCCAAAAGACTGTGTAATCCACTCACAAACAAATGTTAAATAATCAAGAATATACCATCTCAAACCTCAAACCCTAGCTTTAGGGTACCAGCTCCATGCTTACCTCATCAACACTAAAGAAAAGTTAAGAAAAGAAAAAAAGGAAAGAAAAGAAAGAGAAAATATATACCATAAGGTTTGGACTACTTCACCACCATTTACTTAAAGAAAATTCTAAAAATAAAACAAAAATTAAGAGAAATAGAATAAAAATGAACGCTTGTTTTAGATGAATAAAAATCACCATATTACAGGTAAACATTATCAATTTATCGGTTAAAAGGAAATGCAAAACATCAAGGAATTTTATTTTTGGGTAAGTCAAACATCAAGGAACTTATGCAGGAAATAATGCATAGACTTCTGCAATCAAGATTTGAGGTCTCCATTTCCCACAAATAAAGAACACTGAAAAATGGCTGAAATCTTAGAGAGCGAAATATCAAACAGCTAATACCTAAAATTATCATGTAAAATAAAATGGCAAGAAAATCAAGAGAGAGAAAGAGCAGGATCACAGATACCTGAAATTAAAATTTCAAATGAAATCCTAAGAAATCCCAGGGGGGGGGGGGGAGAGAGAGAGAGCATAATCCAGACTTATCTAACAATAATATTTCAAATAAAATCCCAAGAAAATCTAGAGAGAGAAAGATAGAGTAAGATAGAGAGAGAAACTAAACCATGCATGCCTAAAATTAACGTTTCAGAAAGATCCCAAGAAAACTTAGAGAGAGAGAGAGAGAGAGCTCTTACCCCATACATGCAACAATATGATGGATCCAAGACGTGAAGGAGGCAGCAACAAGCATTTAAATGAAGAAGAAGCAGAGTTTGCCGTAAATGACCAATCATCAAAGAGCAGATCCCCTCCTCAAAAGCTTCATCATCAGTCCACGAAGGAAGAACAGCCTCGCGATCATATCACTGCAACCAAAAAAACCCGAGCGATCTACCGTCATTCCACAGAGATCGTATATTAAAAACGATTACAGAGAGAGAAAGCAAGTTTTAGAGAAAGAGACCTGAGGGGGTCCATTGTTCCTTCGCGGAAAGGCTCTCTGGGTAGGGGAAATTCGAAGCGGGCTGGTTATAACTGCAAAAGAGGGAGAGATAACAAGCCTAGTGGCGAGAGCGTAGAGAGAGAAACTAGTGGAGAGGTTCTAGAGAGAGAAACTAGTGAGCGATTATGTCGTGGTGTGGTTTGTATATCAATTTGAGGATTTTTACGCATCGAAATGACGTCTTTTAGTGAAAGTTTATGAGGTGCGCATTATTAATTGGGTGCGGTTAATGCACCATCAAATTTTACTTATAAAAAATTATTAAAATTATCTTAAAATTTATTTTTATATTTAATTAAAAAAAATTAAATTTCAAAAATGGTTAAAATTAAAGAGATTTATAAACATATGAAAATCTTCGAAATAAATGGTCTAGATAACTTGTTGCAACATGCATCATTTTTTATACTCAATTTTTTTTTTTTTTCCTATATGCATCTCGATGTCAATGATCAAATAAAGGGTTTTTTAATATTAAAACAACTTTTTCAATAGATTTTTGAGGTGCATATGTAATCCAAGGTTGCAACTGTATATAAACTTTTCATTTATTAATTTGATTGTTTATATAATTTTTTAAAAAAATATAAATAAATTCTCACTTCATAACTCATTGAAAATTGCAAGTCAAGCCGTTGAAAAATTTCTACATACATCATCTCGATTTGCATATTATAGTTATGAAACAAAATTAAGATATCAAGCCTTAAAAATAATTTATATTATAGTAAATTATATAGATGGGTCTATTTTGCTTTAAAAATAAACGCACTTACAGATCGGCAAGATCTGTACCATTTTTTTTTCTATCAAAATTTATTAGTGGTATTCGATATAAACTTTAGAATTATAAATGTTGCCTTGTTAACATTGGTTTAAAAAAAAAAAAAACGAAAATTATGTTCAAAGAATATTTTTTCGATTAAGATTTGAGGTAAGGCTTTTATTATGCTCCCATAAACCTAAGCGTTACAGAAACCTCATCCGTTTGTAATCATTTCACTCCAAGTTGGTCAGTTACCAAATCGAATTTACCCTCTCCTCTCTCTCTCTTTCTCTCTCTCTCTCTACGCAAATGCACAGAAATGTACGACTGTAAATTTACATTCGCTCTCTTTCCCTTTCTAGCTTGACATCGCTAACAAATTGGAATTACTCTCTCTCTCTCTCTAACAAATCGGAATTACTCTCTCTCTCTAACAAATTGGAGATGTCTTTTTCTCTCGAACAAGTTGGAACGGGTAAAGATTATATAACTTCAAAAATTTCACTAAAAGAGGTTGTTTTGATGCTCAAATATCTTCAAATCGATCATCTCGACATCAAGATGCATGGACATCGGAAAAAAATAGATTTCAAAATTTGAAAATAGTGTATTTTATAACATGTTTTTGGACAGTCAATTTTCAAGATTTTCAAGTTTTCATAGTTCTGTCGATCTATACTATTTTTGAAGCTTTAAATTTTATAAATGAATATAAAAAATATATTTTAAGATTATTACAAAGATTTCCACTATTAAAACCACATTCTTCGACATTATTTGGATGTAGGCTCTAATTTGATTGTTTAGAGCCTAGGCTCTATACAAACCGCACCCAATTAGGGTTACACTTTTTCTTCTATCTCCCTATGGAACTTGAGTAGTAATTTTTTATTTCAGCAAGCCCCTGCCCATTTTTTAAAATAATTAGCCGTTTTTTAATGTGGAATATTAACCTAGACCGGTAAAGTTTAAATGATACTACCACCACGACCCATTCCTAAATGTGATCCATTTTCTCTAATCTCTACTCTAAATTTTAGATTCTCTTTCAAACCCCATCTCTCTGATTATAAATTCCAATTTGCTTTATATCCGGATGTCTCTATCGCTGTAGCTTGAGTGCATATCTCTCTCTCTAGTTGTTAAATTCCTCTCTCTACGAAGGTTGTCGAATTGTCTTATCGATCAAATTGTCAAATTGCCTACCTTTTAAGCTATGCTTTTGTTCTCTATTATACTTGCATCTATTCCTTTCGCTCTTTTTGTGGTCAAATCAACCCAGCTTACATTACATTTTGTGCGATTATACTCCCATTTCTCTTGTTCCCCAGTCAAAATGCATCACTTCACTCTATTACTCCTCTCTCTCCCATAGGGGTGGCAAAGCGTCGGGCTGACTGGATTTGGATCGGGTTTTTTGACCCGGACTTGATTTTTGGATTCAAAATTTGGATCCATACCTGGACACGTCGAGTTTCAAGTTTATTTATCGAGTCTCGGGTTTACCCGTCGGGTCCTGAATCAGTTGAGTCCATTGCCACTCCATGATCATGACCTTCTTTTTTTTATTTCATTTTATTGTCAATATTATGTAATTTATTGTTTAGGACGAGATTATGATACTTTCAACAAAAAAGAACATCATAAATAAGGAGAGATTGCAATACTTCCGTTGTTTTTTTTTTTTCTCTCGTTTTTCTTGACCATTATATATTCATAGGCAACATTTACAATATTGCACAACATTTATGGATATCCACATTCCTTATTATTTTACATAATAATTGGAAGGTCCTAAGAAACAAACATATTAGCAGCATTTATGAATACCCACGTAACATATACCCATATTATTCACGTCGAGTCCAGCTAGACTCGACCAAAATAATATTTGGTTCCAGGTTTTGGATTCAAAACCGACCTTTCAGGTTCAAAATTTGAACCCATACCCGAACCCGTGGTCAGATCTACCGGTTGAATCCCGGGTCCGGCACGGTCCATTGCCATCCTTGCTGTCCCACATACACAACACATATCTCGTTAGCCCTCTACTTATCTCTTAAACACATACATACATGCATATTTCTCTAGCTCCTCTCTCCCTATTTCTTCTCATACACACGTTTCATCAGCTGCTCTCTCTCTCTCTCTCACACATAACATCTAAGTGTCATATTCTCTCTCCTCACTCACGTTGCACTCTTTCCCTCTCTCACCCACACATACAATTGATTAGCTCCTCTGTCCCTTACACATTGCATTAGCTCCTCTCTCGCTCTTCTCACATTTGATTAGCTCCTCCATCCCTCTCTTGAATGTTTCCTTTCTCTCTCTAACACACTTATCTTTCATTCCCTTCTCTCTCTCTCATGCACAAAGGCATGTCCTTTCATTGAGGCTCTCTCTCACACACACACACACAAAATGGTAAGGCACTTAGGATTTGAGTGAAGACCAGCATACAAAGGGGAAACCACTCCACTCACAAGGAACCACCCATGCATCCCTTATTGGGGCACATTGGTGCAATAACACATAGGAAGCGCAAATTTCTTTTTTTTTAATGGAAACCACCAATATTATGCGAGTAAGTTTATATGCTCCCGCAAGAGCTAATTGTACACTTATTCCCTCAAAGAACACACAATCGTATCCCAACTATTTGATGTCAATTACATGGAACTTGTCTCTATCAAGAGCCATTCTCTCGGTGGTTATTGCTTACAAGAAATGTCCTAGCGTGAGCATATAACGTAATTTCAAGATTTACGAAAAAGATGTTACAAAGCTTTACGTTGTCTGCCTTACCTAACATAACCCTCTTCTTTTATCCGGACTTGGAACTAGCTTGATCAGATTGGAACTGACCATGGAAAAATCCAGTAACCAACCCATAAATAATAAAAAAAGAAATTATGCATTTTAAAATGCCTAAAAAGATCCATGCCCCGAGATTGTCGATTTATGAGGTTTGGATCTTAAATCCGGAGCTACTTTTTTTAATTATTATTATTGTGAGGCAAAAAGAAAAAACTTTTTCCACCGAAAATCATTATCTCTATTTTGACTCAAATTAGAGAAACCAATTTTCTATCTCACAAGATAAAGAAATATTTTTCCCGTCAAGATATTCCAACAAAGCCTAATTTAATGAATAAATTTAATGCATCTAACATATTTTATGTTTGAGATATAAAGATTTTACTTCATTATTGAACAAATTCAATTCTAGACAAGTGTCATCCTTGATCCATCACATCAAATTCATTTTACATGTAATTCTCGTATTCATCCGTCATCTCAAATTTACTTCTCATGTGGATAAGGTTATCAACACATGAGAAGATATAAAACTCTCTTATGGAGTGTACCAATTATACACAGAAGCTGTTGAGTGTACCCTCAAAGGAGCATTCAATACACTTACTCCCTTATGTAAAAGAGTAGGGGTGGCAATGGATCGGTATTATGGGATCCGGACCCGACCCAACTGGACTTGAACTGATTCGTCCCCACCCAAAAATTTAAATATCTATATATTTAAATATATTTTATAATTGAGACTCAAAATATAATGTGGGACCCCGAGACCCGGACTCAAACCCGAGTAGTATTCGGGTTCAAGATTTTGACCTTGACCCAAATGTCGGGTCCAATTTTTGGACCCACATCAATACCCAAGTCGGGTCTACCTGTCAGATCCTATAAAAGAGCTGCCTAGGAGGAACTTTTTAGATCTGACACACTGGGACTATTTTAGAATCATTGTATCGGCATTTAAAATAATAAAAATGAAGTAGAATTTGATTTCCGAAAATATTATAACTCATTGTCCAAAAATTGGATAGTCTCCATTCAATTTGAGGACCCGGATCTGGCAAAACTTGGATCCTCTTAGACGACTGATATTTGGTATCGGGGAAGCCCTCTCGCCAAGACATTATTTTTCAGTTATATGAGTATCATCACTAGGTTGGGGAGGTAACATACCTAAATTTGGATCCTAAGAATACCCGTGATCGAGTTTTTAATGAATGGATATAAAATCTTTTGGCTTCTACACTTAGTAAAAATACATTTATGAGTAAGATGTTGTGATGTTACTAATGGATGGCAATCTTGATATAGAGGTTTTAAGGTAGAATCAGATACTGGGATGGGCACTAAATTAGGGCCTACAGCATTTGGGTCTCTTTGGACCCGATCCCAATCAACTTTCTCGCTCTCCATATATTATGTCTCTCTTTCTGATTCAATCTAAATCAATTCTCTCCACGTTTGGGTTTTTTTTTTTTTGGAATGTTAAGATATATCTTTTATTAGCTAATAAAACCAGCATAGAAGTGTATCAGGCTATACAAAATTGTTTGTGAATGTGCACATTTAGAATCTTGTAATTGTGAGGAAGGTGGTACTGACCCGTGTGCCCCAAAAATCTATTTGAGTTTTAATGTTAAAAACCCCTCATTATTCATCTCAACATCGAGATATATGAACACAGAAAAGAAAAAAAGAAGATTTCGATTTTCAAGAATAATGCATCTTGCAACATATTATCTCAACAGTCCATTTTCAAGATTTTCATGTGTGTATAGATCTATATAATTTGAACCATGTTTGGACTTTAGAATTTTATAGTTAAAGATGAAAATAGATTTTCATGCCATTTCAAAAAAAATTTAAACCAAAATTATATCTTTTGATAAAATTTGGAGGTTCACCTTAATTTGATTATTTAAGGTTGCAACCTTATGCAAACCACACCCAAAAATATATATAAATACAATTGTCCCCAATTTCCATGTGTACGTCAAAAGGCACGGTCGGCTTTCCGCTTTTCAATTTTTAGCCATATTAAAAAAAAGAAAAAGAAAAAAAAAAAGACAACTTTCTAGCCATGGTCATGTTACCCGGCATGTCTACTCAATTATGATTGGAATCTTGGTTTCTCATATCATTCTAGTGAGAATTTTAAATATATGAATAAAAGGCACGATTGGCTTTCCACTTTTCAATTTCTAGCCATATTCACAAAAATAAATAAATAATAATAATAACTCTTTTACAATTGTCATGTTACCGGGCATGTCTACTCAATTATGGTTAGAATCTTGGTTTATCATTCTAATAAATGATAAGATGAAAGAAAATAAACTTAAGTGGGTTGGCCATGTGTAGTGTAGACTCAGTACTGCACCTGTTAAAAAGTGCATGTTAGATCAAGTAGAAGGCTAAACAATGACAAGAGGTAGGCCCAAAAGGACATAGTTGAAAGTAGTGAGAAAATATATCAAGACTTATAACCTCGCAAGGGTATGACCCCTTAATTGAGAAAAATAGTGGACCATAATTCATGTAGCCGACCCCAACTAGTTAAAAAAATGCTTTAATAATGATAATTATTTTAGTAAATACTTTTCAAATTTGTTGGAGGTTAAGGTACTTCAAGAGCACGTGGGACCATCCTTGTCTGATCAATAATCATGCAAGTATCACCAATAGAGTTAGGTTGGTGATTGATAATGGAGCAGGACCGTGAAGAAAAGAACAATTAATACCATCTTTTGCATACATATTTAACCTGTGAAGAAAAGAACCATTAATACCATCTTTTGCATACATATTTAACCTGCACATTGGTTATGGGGGAAGTGAATAGAAACTTGAGTGTGGGCCATGACATCTCCACTTAAAATAGGTTTATTGGAACATCATGCAACCTCTCTCTTCTGGTTTGCTTCACCATCTTCAAGTCCTATAAATCTTTACTTGGTACCTCCCTTTATCCTATATTTACTCATTGTCGTCAGGAAAAGAAGGGAAAGTTGGGAAAGAGGAAGGTGTATACCCAATGCACCCTTTGTAAAGGAGAGAGAGAATTTGGGTTCATGTGATAATGTTAAAAAAAAAAAAAGAAAAAAAAAAAGAAAAAACTTGGGTTCATTCTGAAACACTTTTTCTTTCAATACTAATAACCCCGCTTGTCCCACTTCCTTACAACTCTTTTTCCTCCTTGATCTTAGCATAACTTTTACTCACCTTTAAAATCCCCTCCTCCTCCGATCTACTGCCCCAAGATTTGCACAGAAGAGAGAGAGAGAGAGGGGGGGGAGGTATTTGATAATGGGAATAGTTTACAGAGATGGTTTTAATATGAGATAGTTTACAGAGATGGTTTTACAAAAAGATGGTTTTAATATGAGATAGGGAGAGAGGTGTTGGGTTTTTTTAATCCATATCTTCACCTTTTCCTCTTATTCTTCTTCATGGTTCACACCAGTGTTTACAAAACCAACTCTCTTGACCGAGCCGAGTTACTCAGGCAAGTCCGAGTAACTCCCCTGGTTACCGTTCAAGTTAAAAAAAAATAAAAAATAACTATAAAAACTAATTTATATATATATATTATAGCCATCATTTTTTATGACATTGAGTGTAATGACTTGATGGTCAGGTCCGTCGCCCTCAGGTATGTTGCTTTTTTAACTCCCATTTTTGTTTAAAAAAAAACAGAAAGAAAGAAAATAACTCCCTTTTTTCTAAGAAAAAAAATCAAAGAAAGAAACGAAATAAGAATACACACAAAGTACTACAATGGAGAGATGGAATTTTCGAGTTACAATTTTAAGAATTTAGCTGTCAGGTAGTTATCTGAATTTTAAAGGATATGATTGGATCATTGGACTCATATATTTCTCATATCTAAAATATATTTGATAATATAATATTCTAAAATATTAGATCCAGTTTAGCAGATCCTCGTAAACCATCCAGATTATATCATAGAGTGGATGGTTGCTCTCTGTCTTTACTAGGATTTCAGCTCAAGTGAGGTTTGGGCTTGGTTGGGATTGGATTTTCTCTTTTTAGTATATACGAGTTCAAGCTACAGTTTTTCTCTTTAAGGGAGTT
Source organism: Amborella trichopoda (assembly GCF_000471905.2). The sequence goes on from NW_006498085.1 coordinate 460,291, forward strand.
TCCAATCTTCAACCTGGGTTTAACGTCTGGTGGGCGGGGTTTCTATTATTAAGAGGTTTTCTCTCTCTAGAAATCTAATGTAATTAAAGGTGTTTATTTTCTATTTTATAATTTTTAAGAGATTGAAATTTAGGTTTGAATTATTTTGAATTTTTACTTTATTAATTTTGGATTTCATATAAATCTCTAGGTTTGAGTTATTTTGTATTTCAAATAATTTAGGTGACTTATTGTATTCCAATCAATCCCCCTAGGGGTGAGGATGAAGACATTTCAATTGCTAATATAATTTGGGCCGCCAACTCTAAGTGCTGGGCTTTCAAGTAAGTATTTTTTTTATTAAGAAAAAAAAAAAAAGGCTTATTTCCTTTCTCCCTATTTTGGCTTATTTCCTTTTACAAATTGTCGTATATAGTAAGTTTTTCTTAGTTCTTTTATGGATTTTTTTGTAATTTCAAGCCGGCTTTACTGATGTTGTATGAGGAGAAGTTGTGTGTTGTAGATCTATTTTCCTATATACTACAATTCGACAGAACCCGTTCCTTTCTACCAAGTTTGAATTGATTAAGTTTTAAAGCATGAGTCAAAGTAGATTTCTTGAACCCAAAGAGTCACCTTAGAACAGTGTAACCATTAGGTATCTAGTTGTATGTCATTTGCAATTGATGAACTATTTTTTTCGTTTAAAATTGACAATAGCAGAGTCATGATTCTTCATCTGCACTTTCTCTCTTTATAAATACACTCGAGCTCCACTCTTTTGTTTACAAGTTCTTTTACTGGATTTTAGACCTACTGCTCTTTATAAATCTTGAAGTACTTGTGCATTTGTACCGATACTGTTACAACCTTCTATTTCCTTGAATCCCATCGATAAATTTGCATGGAAAACTTCGATGCACATTAATTACGGGAAATATTATATTGTGACATTCGTCATGCCCGTGCTAAAACAACATGAATGTTGAAAAGGAGCAATTGTAGACACCCCCTTCTGAATTAACATATTTTTATGAGTCCTACAAATATTATCTTGTGATATTCGTCATGCCCGTGTTAAAACAACATGAGTGTCGAAAAGGAGCAATTGTAGACACTCCCCTCTGAATTAACATATTTTTATGAGTCCTTAAACCCAAAGCGTAAAGACCTAAGCCTAATTATACCCGAGTAGAAAGTCCCCAACCTTGATTTTCCTACTCCCATAGGAAAATGACTTAATACAACCCAAAATACCGTTTGTGGATTGCCAAACCAAATAGTCCATAGCGCACTACAGACTACTATACCCCACACTCTCTATATCACAAAGACATTTGAAAAATCCCAACCAAATCCCTACCTTAAACCTTCCCAAATCAAGCTACACCGTCCAAGGCCATGTAACCTTAGCTAGTTTAACCTAAACCCACCTGGTTTGGCTTAAACACACCTGATATCACCCTAAGCACACTGTCAACCCACTAAACCTCTCCCTTCCTTTCCCCCACACCCTCAACCGCCCCTTCCCCTCCCCCAGACTGTTGCAAGGCCCTATCTAGGGCTGAGATGGGTTGGGATCCAGATTCGGATCTGAAAAATATAGATGGATTAGGATTTAGATTTGATCTGATCCAAAAGATTTGAATCCGTATCTGGATCCGAATAGTATATATGGGATTTGGATCAAAAAAATAATTTTATATATTATTTTATATCTATAAAATAATATATAATAAAAAATACTATATAACATAGATATAATATAATATATGATATATTAATAACTAGGTTGGATCTGGATCGGATCCATTTATATTCAAATTTGATTTTATTTGTATTTAAATTTTTAGATTTCGGATCCAAACCAGGTAAATTATCAGCCTTAGCCGTATAAAGCTATAAACATAAATCTAGGGTTATTGGGGCCCGATGGCATACGTTGCTAAAGATACATGGCACGTCGCTAGAGATGCATGGCATGTCATTAGCAACGCATGATTGCAAGCATGATGATTGTTGATTCCTTGTCTTACCCACACAACTTGCAACCTATTCATCGTGCCAACATTTTGCCCTCCAAATCAATGACCTGCGTCCACAATAAACACTAGAATTATGTGCTCCAATTTTTTTCTAGCTTTTTTTTTATGTAAGTTTATTGTTTTAATCAGATTGTCTACAAAGAGATCATTTGAGACTATTTACTTTTTGTATAAAAAAATCACAATTATTGATGTTAAATTGAATAGCTTTTCAATTTTTTTTTTTTCAAACTTTATGTCTAATCAATGATATTCTTACAACCACCCATTTATTTTAAAATCTAAGAGACAATAATGAATGTGGCTTCCTTGTAAAAAAAATAAACAATCTCTTTTTGTAAACAGTCTCTTTTCATTTTAGTCAACACCCCGATGAGTTATTCGTGCATGCAAGAATTACACACAATTTTAAGTGTGGGTTAGACTTCATTATAATCATGTTGGTTTATATAATCCATTTTTCATAATAAAAAATTGAAAATTATATTCTAACCAAATACTCCGGCAACAAGTTCTTGTGTAGAACAAAAAAGTTTTAAAAGATAAAGAGAAAATAATAAAAATAAAGGACTTATCTATATTTTCTCAATTTTCAATTATAAGTTGTTTGTTTTTTATGGAGTTGAATCAAAAGCAAATGATATTTGTGATGAGATAGTCCTACCCTTCGAATTAACGGTTAGATCTTTCTAGAAGCTCGCCACATATCAAGAAAATTAAAGGATTTGATATATATATATATATATATTTCGATCCACGTGTCATAATGTATATGAGCATACGTGTCACATCAAAAAAAGCAATAAAGTAGTAATATAGTTTATGTTAGGTAAGGAGTACCACAAATAATTGCTCCGCAATGATGATGTGGCACTCAAGGGCCAATCAACGGCTATAACGTGCCACGTGGAATTGGGTGACATGTTACAAGCATGTGACACGTGGCTATTTGTATTGTGACTATTTTGGAGCACTTTCTAAAAACTTCCATGTTGAAAAGTATACACTGCAAACCCATAAAGACAATTTTTTTATTTCATAATAATTAATTTTTATTCAACGAAATAAAAGTTATTTATAAAGAGAAAGGAAAATTAAAATTTTGGGGAATACTGACCGGAAAATACAACAAATTCCAACCATTTTTCCGGGTGGATTTTATGTATCAATTTCATGTGTATCCAAATATGTAATTTATTTATACTTGTCGAAAAAATTTGAGTGGTGGAGATTTTCAATTAGGCAGTGGAGAGTTAATGATAATATCATCATAGAGTTTATTTTCACATGATAAATATAGTTGTTGCTTGCCTGTAACAATATTGTCAACTCACCAAATTGTTTAATTGTGGCTATGATGTAGCTGTCACTATTTAAGATCATCTTGACCTTGGTTTCCAACCCTGTCATAAAAAAAAAATATATATTTATTTTTTTATTTTTACCAGGAGCCATTTAGCCTTTACACTGCTTTCTTAGATATTGATAGTTTTTACTAAGCTTATAAATTCTCTTGCAGGAACATACTGCACATCTATCCTCTCACGCACATGACCTACTTGAAAGACTTTTTCAATTTTAAATTATAGAACCACTTGAGAATCACTAGATGGTTATTTTCAAAATCACTAGATGGTTATTTTCAAATTAAAAAATTTAAATTTTATGTTTTTTTAATAGTTAGATTTTCATCCTCTTAAAACTCGACAGTCCCTCTTCAATCTTGAAACATGATTTTCTTAAAAATGCAAACAGTGTGCGATTTAAAAAAAAGTTCTATTAAGACTAGTCTATAGGGTGAAGATGTTAAATCCCCAAAGTTTAGGGTCCTACCATTCCTCCTAGCTTATGAAATATTTTGGCTTCTTGCAGTCATCTACAGCAATTTGACCAAGATATAACTTGGAATAAAGCCCCAATTTTTCTTCTTGTTTATCACCTTTCCTTGGTAATGTAAAGTTCAACAGCCTAGTAAAACAAGAAGGCCAACTCCACTTAATATAAAAAAGAAAGGCCAAAAAAAAAAAAGCAACCCTAAAACAATAAAATAATGATCTAAAATGAAATAAGTAAATAAAGGAAGCCATGAGAAAAGAAAAACCAATCAATAATACATTAATAGAAACAAAAACAAATGCATAATATTTTTCACATATTATGCATGTATGATCAGTACATACATGCCATTCTTTGTGACCTATCTCTTAGAATTCCACTGTACAGTGCTCTCCAATTGGCTGGCATGTTACTCACTTCATTTATTGCTGATTTTTTATTTATTTCTCTCTTATTTTCATGAATTCTCAAGGCTGGTGCCATGGTGTGCTTCCTTCTAAACTCTTTGCTATCTCCTTTTGGCTCCATTACATCCTCTGCAAAGTGAACTCTTTTTCTCATCATCATCTTCTTCTTCTTCTGCTTCTTCTTCTCTCCTTCTCTTCTCTTGTCCTCTAAAAGGAATTATAAAAAGCAACATAAAAAATTCATCAATACTTTTTTTCCAATCTTTTTGAAGTAGCTTTTTGGAGAGCCGATTAAAGAGAGAGGAGAAGGCACATGAAAAGAAAAAGTACCAATATATCTACTGTTGAATTGCTATTCTATTTCTTTAGATTAATAAAATTAGAATTTCTTTGTATTTTTTTAATTTGAATTTGAATTTTATTGAATTTATTAATTTATGAATAATAATTAGCTTAATCAGTAAATAGTTAGTATTAAGTACAGACATATCAAGCTCTTATATGAGGAGAAAACTCTCGCATTTTGACTCGGGTTCTCCTTTCCCATAACCAAAAAAAAAAAAGAAATAAATTCAATTCACTAAAAAATATGACCTGAAAACACTTAAAAAGAGGAAATGAAACCACCGACATATGGGAAAAAAAACAGAAAAACAGCAAAAAAAGAAGAAAAAGAAAACTAATAGTCTTGAAACAGTCAGAGAAGTGAGAATTCTACACCTGAGCTTTCTTGGTGGCCTGAAAACACTAAACAAATGAAATGATCCCATCTAAAAGGAACCCCAATAGAATTCAATATACAATGAACACAGTCCTCAGAAAGAAATAGAAAATAGAATGACAGAATGAACACAGTAAAAGAAATAAGAAACTCTGTTTAAGTGTTTATTGGGGTGGCTTGAAATTATTTACAAATCCGAAGAAAAGATAAAACCATGAAAACAAAAAAAATCTATAAACAGAAAGAAAAGAGCAAAAGGAATTATCTATCTAAAAGTTTTGTGGGTTTGACCCGAAAACCACTTTTTAAGATACGAAGGGAAGGAAACCACTTACGAGAGGAGATGCAAGGCCGGAGATTAGCCAGAGATTCATCGAAAAGCTTTTTCCGGTGACTATTTAAGAGGATCATGGTGCCGGAAAACGCCATGGCAGCGGCCAAAACCACCCCTCCTTGTGAACTCAAAGCGAACCCCATTCCCCAACCTTGTTGACTCTACCCAGAAATCAGGATATTTAGAGAGAGAGAGAGAGAGAGAGAGAGAGAGAGAGGAGGGGGAGGGGTTAACTTAAAGAGATGGAGGTGTTTTAGAGAGAGAAGGGCTAAGTAGAGAGAGAGAAGAGGGGCGTTAATGGAGAGGCGGATTTGAAGGGGGGGCTCGCCATTTTCATGCACGATGTCATATGCATATTTATAAGGAAAGGAAAATGTCCATAAATTATTTCCCAAAAAAAAAGCAAAATGTTTACATATGGGGGATTGTATATGGCATGGGAATCTTGGTTTTTTGTACACATCGCATGTTCACCGTACGGCAGGCTTAGGTCAGCAATTGTTTTCTTCCCCCTAAAATGACCAAACCTACCATTTTCTTTTTACTAATGGCAAGGATAATAATAATAATAATTATCACCACCATCATTATTATTAATTTATTATTATTGGTGGTGTGGACGATGTATTAATCTTGTCATACTAGTTTCGAGGTATTTTTCAGTTTGGTATAAAAAAATGAAGCAATTAGGTGACTTCGGATTTTTTAACAATTTAATATAAATAAATAACATATATATATAAATGAAAAATAAAAAATTCTAAAATATAAAATATAAAATATAAAATATAAAATATTATTTGTATAAATATTTTTTTGTTTGGGCCAAAGAAGCCAGAGCTTCAAACAATTCTGCACGAAACAGATCCGACTCTGACCGAAGCGACAACACCAATATATAAAAATAAAAAAAATAAAAAAATACTTTTATGTAGATACGACTTTTCTTGGGCTGAAGCTGCGGCCAAATTTGCTCGAAGCATACCCAAATCTGACTAAAGGAGTCCAAATCTGATCGAATCTAATTGAAGCGGCATCATTAGGATTCACGTCGCTTCGGTTTAGGCTTAAAATCAGAAGGCCGAAGCACAACGAATTTGAGAAGACTCTGTTGTATTGTCAAAATGCACAATTTTTCTCCCGTTGTACATTTTATAGGGCTTTGGCGTGATTGTATTTTAATTAGATTGATAGAAATTAGTCGACAATAATGTCTCATATTACTTATTCCTTTGTACGGTAGTTAACATATAACTTCGGCCCTATACGATGGAAAAATTAAAGAATTTTCGTTTCCCAACGCGGGGACAAAAATTTGAATGAGAATAATTTATGATCTCATCACAAGCAAATTACCTCTAAATTTTGGAATATTATAAGGTGGGTGGATGGAGTGGAAATGTCGTTATTTCCTTAAAAATATGTTTTGCTTGGGGCTTGCTTTGTCATAGAAATTCAATAAAAAAACCTCTTCTCTCTTGATTCTTGAGAATTGTATGGCTTCTTTTTCATTTGATTTTTGATGTCCTCATTCATGACAATATTATATGTGATCTTTCTTTTTCACCTTTGTCGTCAGCTTGCATATTTTTATTTCATGGTAACATCACCTTGAGTGTAAAGAAGCACCTATGATTATTTCGAATGAAAGCTATTGGTGGATTAAATTTTTAGAAAATTGTGTGCCTATGAGTAAATTAAACTTTAGAAGGTTGTATTGCTATTACTTGCTATATTTTACTCAAAAAGAGAACAATTCTTGAGGATGAAAAAGTATACGTTCCTTTTCAACGTAAAAGTTCATGATTCTAATGGTGGCTTAATTTCCACATAAATAAATGCGTCACCCGTGGTATGCTAAAAAAAAAAAGATTTTTTTTTTTTTTAATATTAAAACATAGAATCAAGTTGGAAGCTCATATGCCTATTAGTAGCTTGAATTTAGAAAATGTTCGGCCATTAATACATAATTTTCACTAAAATAAATTGTGATTCTTAGGTATGGTTTCTTTTAGGCTCATAATGTAACTCAAAATTTTCAAAACTCTGGATAAGGTATCATTGATCCGGATCAAGAATTGTCCCTACTTACCAGTTCCTTGTCAAATTTGAGAATTAGTCTGACTCGATTGGATTAGCCCAATTCTATTGGGGAATCGGGCAATCCGGATTGCACCAATCTCCCTATTTATGCCAATATATTTTTAGTTATTTTACTATTACTTTTATTTTTTATTTATTGATTCTCGCACCGAAGAATCTATCCAATTCGCCAATCCAAATTGATGGTTCATCGGCCTAAACCACATTTTCAAAATGCCATTTCACCCAGCAGGTCCAATTTTGAAGCACCGTTTTAGATTGTTTTGGTATCACTAGAAATATTAACCCTAAAAATAGTGTTTAGATTGGGGACAAATATCATAGATGTAAATTTCATTTGACCACACATTTTGATTATAGTATGGTTTTCCATGGTTTTCTTTATAGCTCAATCGTCATTAAGTTACAATCTTTACTATTTTTAAGCATCATAATGCACAAGGCCAAGCCCTTTGATTAGAATATAATTAGTTCTTATGATGACATAATCCCTATCCTCTAGTGGCAAGTTGGCCATATCTTTTTGCAGGATTGCCTTAATTTGTGAGGGCCTACAATGAAAGGGCACAATAGCTTTTAGTAAGTAATGGTCAGAGTTAGGTTGAGATTTATATTAAAACCTAAAGCTGCACCGCATAAGCCTGCTAAAAAAATATAATTGGGATTGTAAAAAAATATAATTGGGATTGTATAGAGTGAGATCATTTACCTTCTGTACAAGAGGTCACACTTAGTTATAATCATCCGATGTGAAATCTGATAGCTTAGGTATGTCACAAAGTTCAAAAAAAAATCTTTTGAACTTTGAGTTTGATCAATGAAATAAATGTAGCTACCCAATTTCACATCTAATGGTCAATATTAATTATAACCTCTTTGTACCAAGGGTAAATGGTCTCATTGTATACTTTTCCAAATTTATTTTCTCTTCTTATTATGAAGGTTTAAACTACAATTATGGTGCAAATATAGCGGATCGATGAACACTGGAAATTGGATGGTTCAGATAAAAAAAGTACAAGGTACAATATTTTTGAAGCTTAAGATTCCCTTGTAGATCCATTATTGTTGAGGTTGAGATGAGATGATAATTTTGTGCTTTTTCGACACCAAAAGAAAAATGAAAAAAAGTAGAAGAAGCAATTTCTAGTGAATTTGAGCTTTTCATTCTCACTAAGTTAATATATTATAGGGGTGTGTGGTTTATAAAAGGGTGCATATTTAAACAATCAAAGAACCTCCCAATTTTATCATAGATGTAATTTTGGTGAATCCATTTTTATTTTTAATTATAAAATTTTTATCTCTTAAAATGCTTCAAATGAAGTAGATCTATAATCACATGATAATTTTGAAAATAAACAGTCCAGAAAATGTGCTGCAAAATACACTTTTTTTAAGACTTCAAAATCTTTTTTGTTTTCATGTTTATACATCTCATCAATTAGAGATTTTTCTAACATCAAAACATCCTTTTTGTTACAAATTTTGCGGCACGAGCCGATTGGGGGTAAAATTGTCATTTAAATTATAGTCAATGTGTAACTCGCATAAGGTTGGGGGGTCGTTTTATAAATAATAATTTAGAGAGTGGATGCTTCACGGCATGTTCTCCTTTGTTATTGGACCCTCCACGTGGAACTGGAGTTGAACTTTTACTTTTTCAAACGCGTGATACTTTAGTTTAGCCTCTTATTTGAAACTAATTTGAAAATGAAATCTAGGGGATTATATCTTAAAACTAATTTGACAATGAAATCTAGGGGATTATATCGGAGAATTTTGTTTTATTCATATTTTATAAGTTTTAATATAGATAACGGGTTGGGGTTACGGCGGTAGCATCCCTACCTCCGGTTACCACATCGTGGTATCCATTTCTATTATTGATACTCGCAATTAATACTTGTCTTCCCTATTGAATTTTTACCATTTCTACCATTGACGCCCTCAATTAACACCTTCAAAATATAACTCCTTAATCTATTGAAAATACCATTGACACCCCCAATTAACACCTTCAAAATGTAACTCCCTAATCTATTGAAAAAACGGGTAGGGAGTTATAATCTATTAAAAATACCATTGACACCCCTAATTATCACTTTCAAAATGTAACTCCCTAATCGATTGAAAAAATGGGTAGGGGCATGTAACTCCCTACTGAATTAAAAAAAAAAATACAGATGATATCTCGGTAAAAAGGAAATTTATCAAAATAGCTATTATTTATGAATTATTCAATATTTTGATTTTATTGTTTGATTTAATTTCAAATATGATCAAGAAACACATGAGTTTGAATAGTTGCAAATCAGTCAACTATCGTGTATCTTAGTAAATTTCTCATTAATTTATTGCTATATTTTAAGGATCATAGTATTATCATAATTAAAATCCAATATAATTTCAAGCAAAAATAACAATCTAAATGTCAAAAGTGCAAGTCACTTACATAAAAGTAGCTATAAAATGATAAAGTTAAAGGCCAGCAATTAGCAAAGAATTGATAATGGAAAAAGTTTATATAGAGCCGAGGCCCTAAACAATCAAATTAGAGCCCACCTCAAAAATTTCACTAGAATAGACTGTTTTGATGCGCAAATATCCTCAAATTGATCATCTCGACATCAAGATGCATGCACATGAGAAAAAAATGGATTTCAATTTTTAGAAATAGTACATCTTGTAACACATTTTTGGACCATCAATTTTCAATATTTTCAAGTTTTTATAGATTTGCTCGATCTACAATATTTTTTTAAAAAAATATCCTATTATCCCCTATTTTAACTTTTATATCTCATCAGATCCAAGAATTGAAAATACTACTTGTAAGCAAACAGATTTCATCTTTTCTATATTCAAACCCCTTAATCCCTTTTGACAATGTATTATTGACCTCAACAACTTATGAAATGACTCTATCTCTCTCTCTCTAAAACTCCATCTCTCTGTCTCACATCATCGTCTCTCTCTCTCTCAAAACTCCATCTCTCTCTAAAATCCAAACTCTATCTCTCTCTAAAATCCAAACTCCATCTCTCTCACATCAACGTCTCTCTCTCAAAATTCCATCTCTCTCCCTAAAACTCAAATTACATCTCTTTCTCTCTCTAAAGCTCTATCTTTCTCTCACACGTAAGAAGGTATGCCCGTGTTCGAGCTCAAGCTAAACCCTTGGGCTGGTAAACTCATCGAGAAGTGAAGAGAGAGAGAGAGATGGAGTTTAAATAAGGTGTCATTTTAGTGTTTGTTTGGGTAAAAAATTTATGATCAACGGGGTCCAGGGGGTTGTAAGATAGAAAAAATGAAAGCCTTTTGCTTACAATTAATATTTTCAATTCTTGAGTCTCATGAGATATAGAAGTTAAAAATAAGGGATAATGAGATATTTCCCCTATTTTTAAAGCTTTAAATTGTATAATTAATTATGAAAATATATTTACAGATGCGCTTTACTTTGATTGTTTAGAGCCTCGGCTCTATACAAACCGCACCCATTGATAATTGATATACAAGAGCTTACTAAGTTGGATAATAAATTTTAATATTTAAAAATAGTTTTGTATAAGGCATCAATTTTATTTAAAAGTGAGACATTTCAAAAATCCATCGAAAGAGGTGATTCCAATATTGAAAGACCCTCCAATTGATTATCTCAACCTCGAATATATTGATATAAGATAAATCAATCTCAAGTCTTAAAAATAGTAGTGCATCATCTGGCCATCTATTTTCAAGATATTCATGTGTCTATAGCTACTCAATACACACCTGTTTTAGATCTTTAAATTTCATACATCACTTTTTTAGGTCATAGTAAGAGTTTCTGATACTAAAACTGGGTCTTCTAGCATGGCATGGGTGTGTTCATTATTTTGATTGTTACTATAACTGTGATATTTTAATATCTTATTTTTTTAATTTTGCATATTTTGAATTTTTATTCACTATCTTAAAAATAAACTGTTTTATAATAATAATATATTGACTCAATATTTCAAAACGCCTCCTTATTATTCCTTTATTCCCCAAAAGACAAATACAATATATCCTTATAGAACCCGCCTTGCAATATAATTGTTAATAATAATGGAAAACCTAACTTTACCAAAGTAATAGGGATTGTTACCTTTTTATTTGCATTGTAACCTAAATTTGGCAAGGGAAAGATGTCATTTTGCTTCCCAAGTACTGAACCAAGAGCCTTTAACTTGTATGAGGCTCCAACCATAAACTCACCCAATGAGAGGAAAATCAAGTTGGGAAGACTCAGCACAAGAAGTAACCTTTAGGAAATTGAATCTCTCTCTCTCTCT
>NW_006498085.1:472057-529131 GCF_000471905.2 Amborella trichopoda
AACGTAACGAACGTAACGTAACGTAAGAACGTAACGAACGTAACGAACGTAACGTACGTACTACGTAACGTAACGTAACGTAACGTACGTACGTATACTACTCTCTCTCTCTCTCTCTCTCTCTCTCTCTCTCTCTCTCTCTCTCTCTCTCTCTCTCTCTCATGTGCAATATAATTTGTTCTCATGAGTTATACTTCTTTTTGCTCAACACTATTGAGATAACCAAGGACCTAACTAATAAGCCAAATGTCCTCTCATGCACCACTGAGAAAAGAATAGTCAGCACAATTAGGCAAACAGATTTCACATAAACCAATGGAAACTTTTTTTTATTTTTTGGCAAATCAGGGGAGAAGCCCCTACCTGTTTTTTATTAAATAATAATAATAATAATAATTATAGTTCATAAACTTAAATCTCTGCAATAGGGCAGTTGCGCAATATTATTAAATAAAATAAGTGAAATACAATCGGGAGATCTAGTTCACCAAATGGTGCCATCAGAAAAAACTGTGATTTTTTTAGCAAGTGTGTTAACCACCACATTGACTTCACGATAAACATGCACACACGTAACCAATGAGAACTTGAAAACTCTGTCATATAGCTGAGATTTCTTCTTACATATATTAACAAAGCTGAGCCTAGGATAGATGACATTTCCCTTTTATGTTAACAAAGCTAAGCATAATATAGATGAGAATCTTCTTTTATCCTAACAAAACTAAGGATCCAAATAATCTCCTTGTCTTGTTGCTAACCCAGCAGTACATTAGGCATCATTAGGCAATGGTGCATCTCATGTTGTTTTTCTAGAAGGGAAATTATCAAAATATTCATGAGATATGAGCAAATTAACAATTTGCCAAAATATTCATGAGATATGAGCTATTTAACAATTTGCCTATATTGTTTGATTTTATTTCAGAATACCTATAAAAAGACATACGGTTATAGAGTTGGAACAATTGAGAATGTGGAAAATCATAAATAATGCATCTTTCATGAGTAGTTTGAGAAGTTTTCCTCTTTTAAAATATTAGCATTTCGCAATTGCTACTTGACTTTCTATAGTAATCCAACTCTTTTTATTGGGAAATTGGCATAAATATCTTATATAGTTTTTGAAATTAAAAAATCGTCTCAAATTTTTCATATTTAATGTTGAGGTCTTTTTTTTTTCTCTCAACATGACTTTGGTTCGACACTTGAAATGCCAAATCAGCTTGTGGCCAAAAAAATTGAAACCTGATATCAATTTGGCATTTTAAGTGTAAAACTGATTTATGGCAAAAATAAAGAAATCCAACATGAATTTAAAAGATAAAGAGGCAATTCCGCAATATTTCACAAAAAAAGTAGATCTAGATATGGATGTCCAACATGAAAATTTGGGGACTCTTTAAATGCCAATATATATATAAAAAAGTTGTTTAGGTAAAATTCCCCTTTTATTTCATTTTCATCTCTTCCATTATCATGTACACATTAGGTGGACCGAACGCGTGAAATAGAGGACCACAAAGGGAAAATTACATAGTATTTTACACGTGTGGAAACAAAGTTGGACCACAAGTACGCGGTACAAGGTGGTGCCATTCACTGTACGGCTGCCATTTTTACTCTCCATAACTTTTGTGGTCCATACACATAAACACGGGATTTGGTGACCACCAACTTTCTAATTTTAATCGGATAGTGTGGAGTGAGACGACAATAATGCCATACTCTTAATGCTACATTTTTGCTTGCCATACTCTTAATGCTACATTTTTGCAAGACTGTAATCAGTTATTATCTATCCAATCAAGATTAGCCCACTTATAGAAAAAGTTTGTATGAGCAATTGGTTCCTCAATCGAAACATTCTAATCTTTATTTATTTTTATTTTTTTTTCTTTTTAACATGGCTTCTAGCCCAGGCCTCTCAAATTTATTCATCTACAAATTTATTCATCTAGAGTCAGTTATTTCTCAAAAATCATCATTTTGATTTTTCTTGTTTTTTTTATTTGAAGTTGAAACAATGCTAAAGTGCTTTCCTTTGACACTAATTTTAGATGGGTGTGGTCTTCTATAAGGTTGCAACCTTAAACAATCCAATTAAGGCACACTTCTAAATTTCATCATAACATATAATTTTGGTGAAACAAATTCTTGAGATTATCTCAAAATCTATTTTCATATCTAATTATAAAATTTTAAACTCTAAAAATGGTTAAAATCAACTAGATCTATAAATATATGAAAATCTTGAAAATAGATGGTCTAGATAATGTATTGCAAGATACACTTTTTTTGGGACTCAAAATATTTTATTTTTCATATTTGTACATCTTGATGTCGAGATGATCAATTGGAAGTTTTTTCAACATTAAAATAACCTTTTCCGAAAGATTTTTGAGATGCATATGTAATTCTACATTTCAAGGTTGCAACCTTATATAAACTTTTTCCATTTTAGATTGTTAACTTGATGCAGTGATTAAATTTCGTCAAGCCAACTAGGGACTCGCCCAAATCGGTCTAGATCGGGACTTTGTATGTTCAAAGCAAGAAACCAAAAATCAGGTTAGTCTTACGTTCATCAGCTAGTGAGATTTCTATTGTTATCATTGCACTACGACTGATTTATTAAAAGCTATAACGAACCGAACGGAGAGAGGGAGTTATTAGAATCCAAAAAAATCGAGCCAGGCAGGGCCGAACTAGAACGAACATATCTATATTTCGGACCTTTGTTCCAATTTATTATTTTGAGAAAGAATCGGCCGAGTCGATCGTATTTTTTGCTGCTAACAGAAGCTTACAGTGTATTTTCTGCCTCAAATAAAATTCAAAGCAAGAAAATTTTATGGAACAATTTGTCGGGTCAAAAAATATTTTCTGGACCCCAATTCCTTTTTTAATACCATGAGGTCTATAGCAGTGGGATGCAGCCATGTGAAATTAATGATGAAGAACTCTACATATGCGGTCCAAAAAGTGTAAAGCATTCATCTTAAAGATAGATGCAAGTAGGAGTTCCATCTAAAAACAATAGAAACTAACAGTCCAAATGTTTTCTTACTATAATTATTATTTTTAATTTTTAAAATTTATTTATTTTTTTCATATTCATGATCTCCAAGTTAGAAATTAGATGTCCTTAAAAATTAAGCCTTAAAATCCATTTCAAAAATAAATTTATTAAAAGGCCGGCATTTCTACATATGCGGGCTTGGCCGCATAGCAACTGGGTCCTATATTGATTGTGGAAGGTGATTGTACCAATGTTATGGGTGTAGGCGCCCTGAAACCACCCCTTGGCTTTGGGGTTTATCATGGCTGAAATTCTATTTCACCTCTCAGTGATATAAACAATATTACTCACATCAATAAAGAAAATAATAATGTAGTAGATGGATTGGCGAAAGTGGTGACGAATACGTTACAATTGCCTCCCATTTTTATGTTGCCGCTTTTATTTGGTATTGTATTCCATGGGATTGTATATTATGGTAGCGTTTATCTTTGTTACAATTTATCTTTGTTATAAGAATGTCACAATTGTTATTAACTATTAAATGTCAAATTGGATGGCTTGGGATGTGTCACAAAGTTCGAGATTTTTTTTTTTTTAACTTTGAGTCCAGTCAATGACATACTCACAACCAATTGATTTGAAATCTAACGGACAAGAGTAATTGTGACCTTGTATTAAAACTTCAAAGTAACTACTTTTTGTATGTTTTTCCTCATCTATTAGTCTTGTTTCTATTGATGTAACTTTCTTATATACTCAATGAAAAAAGTTTGTTAATGCTCACAAAAATAAATAAATAAATAACATATTGCTAATGCGAACTGGGTTCCCTTCGAAATTCTGGCTAAGTGAATTTTTAAAAACCTCGATTATGAATCTAAAGGATCACACAAACTTTAGCAGACTATAAGTAACTTAGGTCCAATATAGTTGACCCAAACTTCCCCAACACCTAAACCAAATTGAAGTAGACCTCGAGAGGTTTCCAACGGTCTAAGAATCACTCAAATCGGACCCATGGTTAAAATGATCGAAAAAATGACATTTTGGTTTTTGTGACTCTCGGCAGGCCTAGTCATTGCTCGATAGGCCCAAACGCAGCCTGATGACACAGTAAACACATTTTTTTCTAATTAGATAAAGTAAAAAGATCAAGATAAATCTAAAAGAATCTAAATAAATAAAAAAAAAATCACTAATTGAAGCCTATAAATATCACCCTCTATAACCCAAAAGAGATATGATAAATCATCTAAAATCTCTAGAAAATATGACATAATTCCCAAAATTAGCGAAAATAGCTTAAAAATACCCAAAACTATGAAAAAAAAAAAAACCTAGAAATTTTTTTTAAAAATAGAAAAATCTCCAAAAATTCTAGAAAATCCAGAAAATCCCCAAACTTAGATTTAATTTTAGAAGCCCTCCCCAAAAACCTCAAATTTTGAGGGGGAAAAAAAACTAGAAAATTTCTAAAAAAAATTATAAAAAATAGAAAAAAATCTCAAAAATCGTATTTAATTTTAAGATCACCCAAAAACTTCATAAAACTAAGAAAAACCATTCATCAACCCTTGGAAAACCCTAGGTAGACCCTACTTAGAATTCCCAAGCTTTTTCCAAACCCTAGAAATTCCTAAAGAATTAGAAAAAATCTGAAAAACTCCTACTCATAAAATATTAGGTTGACCGTACTTAACAATTTCAAGCTTTTCTTAAAAAATAAGAAAAAAATCTTAAATCTCAAATTTTGAATTGAATATTTGGAGCCCTAAAAACCTTAGAAAACTAAAATAATCTCCCGTAAATACTCAGAAAATCCTATGTAGACCTTATCTAAAATTCCCAAGCTTTTCTCCATACTTTAAAACCTAGATTTAGGTCAATGAACTTTAGATCTACCAATTCCAATAAGCATAAGGCATCCAAAAAAAGGAGATAGTGATGCAAATCAGAAGAGCGGCATGATCTAAGCCTGAAACTCCAAGTTTCAAGTCTATAGAGCTAAGTATTTATTTTTGTATTTAATTTAGTTTCATCTCTTCATTTAATTCTCTGTTTTATGTTATTTATTTCTAAAAATTAATTTATTATTAGATTTAGTTAATTTTTTAAAGTCAAAATATGGATTTGGAGCTAGCGTTGTCAGTATACTTAGAAAAAGACCGGATCTATATAGATCTGATATTTTTTTACCTATAATTCAAACGACCCCACTTTTTCTACATTTTAAAAAAGGGTGCGGTTGTTATATGGTTGCAACCTTAAACAATCTAATTAAAGTGCACCTGCAAATTTTAGCATAACATGTAATTTTCATGTAAAAAATTCCTAAAATTATCTCAAAATCTATTTTCATATCGAATTATAAACTTTTAAACTCTAAATATAGTCAAAATCAAGTAGATCTATAAACATTTGAAAAACAATAGACGGTCTAGATAATGTGTTGCAAGATGTATTATTTTTGGGACTCAAAGTCCTTTTTTTTTGTAGTCAATCATCTCGATGTCGAGATGATCAATTATAAGGTTTTTCAACATTAAAATAAATTTTTTTGATGGATTTTTGAGGTGCATCTGTAGGTCTACATTTTAAGGTTGCAACTTTATATAAACTTTTTCTTTTAAAAAATAACTCAGTTTTACAAAGATTTGAGCAAACATCATCCCAAAGATCGGTGTAGATCGGAGCATAAATAAGTGCAGGAAAGATCGAGTCGGGCTAACTAATCAGTCATGGCCTGAGCCAATTAGTCAGGCCGAGTACGACTTAGTCGGCCCATTAGTGCCCAGTTTTGTAATTCTAAAAAAATGGGGGTAAAAAACCCCAAAAAATTTATAAGAAAATTATAAAAAATTAAAAATTTATATATGTATTTTTTTTTATATTGTAACGTAAAAATAAGTGAAACAAATAAATATTATAGACATAATTGGGTTCCAAAAAACATTAGGCACTTGAAGCAATACTTTTTCAGTGAACAAGTAATGTAAAGAAATTACATATTACACAATAGTAAAAAACACCACTCGAAAGTAGTAAGAAAGACAATAGGGTTCGGAATTTTCTTGAGTTTCGTTATCAGAGTCGACTGGGGCAAAAAACATCATGAAGCCTGATGGAGCCTGTAGGGCAACAACGATACCTCATTTTCAAGTAGGAATACTACCATGTGAAGTTACCTAGATTTTGAAACTATCCATGCTCCTCACCTCTTTGGCCTTATTTTGCCTCTCATTAGCGTTGTCATTGTCCAGGATAATTTAGCCTATGGCACTCGCCACATGTGCGTCTCTATCCAAGTGTAGCTACTATGCTGGCTCTCACGACTTCTTCCCGAACCAATCTAAGGCCCTCTTCTTCCCTAGTGGAGGTCCTAGTACCTTACGGCACCTCGTACTCTACGATTGCGGAGGCTTGCAAAATCCAATAATGGACCTGCAAAAGGCTTTTAACACGCTTTATCCATAACATGGTAGAAATCACCCGATTTTTTTAATACATCGCCCATTAGTCTTGCAAATGCCGATTAATATATAAGTCGGCTGATTTGTAAATAAATAAGCGGATTAATGCACTATAGAGATATGTCCCAAAGGGTGGCCTATGAAATCGGGACTACTCAGGCTCGGCCAGTGGTGCCCGAGTCCGAGTTAATCGGTCGTCATGAAAGCCTACTTATCCAACACTGGGCCCTGCGTATTGCCAGCCTACCTTCTAGGTCCTTGTGTCATGAAAACCCATGGGCTTGTCATTTATCTAACCAATAGGTTGGAAGACAATGGTATGAAAGCAGCCTGCACATTTTGAATTAGAACTGCTCGGCCAAGAGTCATACTGCAATCATCAATGCTGAAACCAACCAAGACATTAATGGGGTCCTATCTCACATGGGGTCATATTATTATATTTTCCCCAACTTTTTGTCCTTACTTTCTTATGGTTGGGTATTTTTCTTTGGTAGATATTCTTTGAAGTTTGAAAACTCGCATGAGTGTGTGGACCCAAAGACAAAATTTGAAGTGACAGCGACCTTCAAACCAAGTGCTAAACTATTGCCGTATTTGTTTTTTTGGTTTGGTGAGAAAAATAAAATAATTCGATGTCCAAGCAATTCAGATGAAGGTTTCGAACTTTTTTTTTTATTTTTAAATTTGGTACAAAAATAAAGGATGATGTTTTTGTAAGACCAAGGTTTTATAAAAACAAAATAAAGCCTCGTCACGAATTCGGGAAAGCACTTTTGGCAATGAAATCCTCATGATGACTCTAAAATCAATTTCAAACACCAACAATCAAATTTGAAACTAAAAAAAGATAAAGATATTTTAAATCTATAAACACTTAATTTTGGAGTGAAATGAACAGTCTAAATAATTTGTTTCAATATACACTATTTTTAAAACTTGAAATCTTAAATTTTTCAACAGTCATAATGTTCAAGCCAAGATAATCGATATAAAGGGGCTCTGCTTATTTTGATAGGGTAACAACCCTATCAAACCATTGTCCATATACCTTCAACAAAACAGGTAAGTCACTCTCAAATATCTCAAGGGTGAGGTCCATATAAGGTTGATACTCGGAACAATCAAAGTAAGGAGTCCCAATAATGCTAAAATGTGTTATTTCAGTGCCGAAATTCCTATAATGATTTGAAAATCTATTTTCATTTTTAATAATGAAATTTAAAACTTCAAAACTAGTATAGATCTACCGATTTCTAGAAGCACGTAAAAATGAATAATTCAAATAATACATTGCAAGATGTTTTTAGGATTTAAATTCTTTTTTTTTTTTAAACACCAATATATCTCAAAGTCAAGATAATCAATTGGAGGGTTTTTGAGTGACAAGACAACATTTTTCCAATGAGTTTTTGAGGCATGCCTTACTTTATAGTAAAAGGTTGATACCTTATATAAATTTTTTTCCTGTCTTAAATCATATGAAATTCTCTCTAATGTGTACCCTTTTTCTAGCATTTCTTTCATGAAAAATGGTTTATATAAGGGGAAGCCTATACTATTAAGTACAATGAAATTATATATGTCACCCTTGTCCTAGCCATCCAATCTCATTGGCTAATATGGTCTTGTTCACAATGTCAGATCTAAATATTATTTTATTTTAATTTTTCTACAATGCATATTAACACCAAATTTAGGGTGTGTCATCCTTTCATAAAGGTACACCTGAGAAAAATACAATAACGATACTCCTAACAAAATAAAATGACCAAACTACTGAAATTTTACTTTATCAGAAACATTTCTTTATATTCTTTTTTAGGTACGCCCCTATATCATGTAATTTTTTTCGTTAAACATAAAATACTCCAAGCCTTGAGATCACGACCAGAGGCACACTTGTGACATCATGGTTGTAGGTATCCTAATAGTCCTTCAAATGGAGCAATCCCCATATATAAGGGAAAACATTATTTGTAGAAGTATAGTTGTCGTAATCTGCACCATCCAGTTTAATTAGACAGTGAAGAATTAATATTTTCCAAAAATACATGCTAAATTTCTCATTGTTTTAGTTCTACATCGTTCAACTAGGGTGAGGTTTGTATAAATTGCTTATCTTATACTATACAAGTAAGGCACACCACCAAAATTTACTAAAAGATATAGTACTAGTGTCAAATCTCATGATGGCTTGAAAATCTATGTTCAACTTTAATTATGAGATTTAAAATTTAAAAAACAGTACAAATCAAACATATCTAAAAACAATTGTAAATTTTGAAAATAAACGGTGTAGATAACTTGTTATAAGATGCACTCTTTTAAGACTTGAAATTATTGTTTTTCTATATATTCATGCGATGATCAATTAGGAGGTTTTCTAACATTGAAACACTCTTTTCTATTGGATTTTAAAAGTGCACATCACTTCTAAAGTATAAAGTTTTAACCATATGTAAACTTTTTCCTTCAACGAAAACATACTATAGGTGGAACTCTGTAACCTTACTTCCGTAAATATAATTATTGCCTTATTAACTAGTTTGAATGCTACGATTCTTACTTTAACCATTGGTTGTATAAGTAAAATTGGCAAGAAGATCCTCAAAGTATGGTAGAATATTATTTTAATCATATTTTGGGATAAAGATAAAATATTCATTAAAGGAATAAATACCTTTTTCAATAGAAATTTTTATTTATATTGGAGAAGTTTATATAGAGCCTAGGCTCTAAACAATCAAACTAGAGCCTATCTCCAAACTTTCACTAAACGAGGTTGTTTTGATGCTTAAATATCACCAAATTGATCAGACATCAAGATGCATGGGCATGAGAAAAAAAAATAGATTTCAAGTTTTGGAAAAGTGCTTCTCGTAACGCATTTTTGGACCGTCAATTTTCAAGATTTTCTAGTTTTTATAAATTTGCTCGATCTACAGTTTTTTGAAGCTTTAAATTTTATAACTAAAGATAATAATATAATTTAAGGCTATCACAAAACTTTCCAGTAGTGAAACCATATTTCTCGATTCGAAGGAGGGCTTTAATTTGATTGTTTAGAGCCTCGGCTCTATACAAACCGCACCCTATACTTTATATATTACCATTTCAATTACTAATAAAATTATTTATTATGGGTAAAGATGAAGATTGAATTAGATTTAAAAGCAGGTCACCCTAATCTCCCATTTTGTACCCCGTCAAAAAGAACCGTATATAAGTTGATGGGTGTGGTTTTGTATAAGGTTGCAACCTTATATAATCAAAGGTGTACTTCTAAACTTTAAACTTTGTCATGAGATACAATTTTGATTTCAAAATTTGTTTGGATGGCTAGGAATCTATTTCCATCCCTAATTATAAAATTTTAACTCCAAAACTAGTTTAAATCAAGCAGATATATAAATACATAAAAATTTTGAAAATGAATATGTGTTGCTAGATGTGACTTGAAATCTTTTTTTTTTCTTTTTATATCCATACATCTCGAGATCGAGCCGATCAACTAGAGATAGTTTTTCAATGTCAAAATAGCCTTTTCCACTGGATTTTTGAGATGCATATTAATTCCACAATTTAAAGTGTCAACCTTATATAAACTTTTCCCGTACTAAAAACTCAAATACAATTATTTCCCAACACCCAACATAAAAACATCCTAACACAATTAATCAAAACAACAAAAGAGTAACGTAGTGTACCATATACCAATAGTGTACGGTGTATTTGGATGTACATCAACCTGTGCTTAAAAAGTGATAATAGGGCTTGGACTGGCCAATGGCCTGATACTAGGGGTGGCAATGGACCCGAACCCAACCTGGGACCAGACACAGACCCGACCCAAGTCATAACAAGTCCTGTTTTGGGTTCAAAACCTAGAACCGGCAGATCGGGTTTGGGTCCAAGATTTGGACCCGGTGGGTCAGGTCCGAATCCAAGATTTGGACCCGAACACTATTCGGGTATGGGTCCCATATTTCCCAATTTATAAAAATATATTAAAATCTATTTAAATACAAAGATATTTTAATTTTTGAAGCGAGTCCAATCGGATTTGGTCGGGTCCGAATCCAGATCTGGGTCCCACATTATATTTTTGGGTCAAGGTCTAGGTCCGACCGGACACGGACCCGACCTGTTGCCACCCCTACTAAGATTGTGTCGCCTTGGTCTAACTCGCAAGCCCAAGCCAAACGGGACCATGTTTTAAATGAAAAGCTTAAAACCCCTAAAAAATTATGGTAATTCTTGGGGTTTTTGCCTACAATCTCTTGCGTCCAAACCCGAACCAAGTTCTGCAATTCCGAAACGGCTAGGCAATTTTCTAATGGCTGATATTGACAAGCCCCATCCCTAAACCCAAAACCAATAAAATGTTTCACCACCCAGTGATTACACTTTCGCCACCCCTAAACCCAAAACCAATAAAATGTTTCACCACCCAGTGATTACACTTTTGCCACCCTTTTTGGCACCCATGGTCCAAGTTCAAAAACTTGTTTATTGCTCACCATCATTATGATAAAAGAGGCCCATTCCCAACCACTCATATATGTCCCTACTTGGCCACCAAAGTCTCAACAATAATGCACCTTACAGACCTTTTCAACCAAAACTATAATGTTTGTAGGGCTTGATCATCAAGCCCTTACAAGATATGGTTAGGGATAGAGAGACTTAGTAAGGGGGGTCCCATACTGAAACTCCATTCAAGGATTTACACCTACCCTAATAGGGAAAACTTCCCAACACCTGCCATTTCTTACAATTGAAATATGGCACCAAAGATTTTCAAAATGTTTTGCTATGTATCTGTCACTTGGGTAAAATGACTCTAACAAAACTCAAAAGAAAGCTCTTCTAAATGTGTGTGAGAAAGAGAGAGAGTCGCACAAAAAGAAACCATGTATATGATTCAGAGAGAGAGAGAGAGCACCATAGAAAATAAATCTAGCACATGAGAGAGAGACACTCAAAACAAACCAAGTGCACGATTTCGAGAGAGAGAGAGAGAGAGAGAGAGACCAAGCACATGATAACTTGGAAGCATAACTTAGAAACACATGGTTCTCCAACATTCATCAAACAGTCAGCATCACATACTCACAAGAGTAAACAGTAACAAATATCTACCAAGTCAAGCTCATAAACATTTCATCCTTTTCAGCTCTAAACTACTTTATTCAACACAAGTTACAACTCAAAATGCAACCCACACTAGAAGCAGCAGCAGCAGTAATACTCAGAGAGAGAGAGAGAGAGAATGGCACCTATGTGGTGAGGATGGGGGGCATGTAATCAGACTTGGTGCCGAGAATCCGAGCCTTAGTATCAGGAAAGAACTCAAAGCCCGGTAACTCAGTTACATATCCATCATTAGTGATCCCTACTGGATAAGTTAAGAGATGGCCAGGTAAATCCCGATCCAGAGAATCACTAGAATAGAGGTCCCAATATTTGTCAGCAACCTTGTTCAATTTTCGAATGCAATCTACGCTCTTGGGATCCAAGAACACATTATCGAGCATGCCCATGTGTTCGTACCATAATGCCATCCTAAAGCCATGGATTTGGCCACGAGCAGGCTGGCCACGAGTTGCAAGATGATAAGGTTGGAAGGCTCCCATGGCTATCTCTGAGTCCCTTGCACCATCCATTGACCTCTGGTTTATGTTTGCTGATCCCACGATGATGTACTCGTCATCAACTGTGGAATGATTATAAAGATGACATAATGAGCTTGAGAAGAAAAAGAGAGACAGAGAGAGAGAAAGGAACAATGAATAGCATGGATGGATTATGGATAAGAAGAATAGACAGGCATGAGATAGAAAACATGGGTTCTGCAGTTTATCTAGAACCCTACATCGGAGTCCTTTATGCACGAGAAGCAATAAAAAACATCAAAGCATCTGAAATTATGATTCTATCATCGATTTGCTTTGTCTTTTGACATGACTGGAGGCATTTGTACAAGTGTAGGGAAGAGTTGCTCCTCAATTTTCATTTTAAAAGAATACCAGTGAGAAAAGAAATCCCTATATGGTGAATCAAAGAAAACAAGGTAGCCACATCTGGCAAAGAGCAATAGATAACCATCTCGCCCCAACTCATCAAGCAATAATCACGAGGATAACATATTTTCACAATAAATCTTTAAATTTGAAGTTTGCATTTATGCCAAGTTAAAGTCAAGAACATAGAGGACCCATTCGTAATTGGGCACACAATTGGAAGAAACGTTAGAAAGAAAAAAATAAACCCTCATGTTGGTTGTCACAGAAAACCAAGTTTACCCATATATCGGGAAATGATTTCATGCTACGGTTGTATAGCAGTATAATGCAACCATTTTCAAAAGCCGTGTTAGAGATATTTGCTTGACACAATTTTTTAAACGTATACTCTTGTCATTCTAAAGAACAATCACAAAAAAGAAACTTTTGAAAAAACGCCTTAGAAAGTGTTTTTTAGCCCACTTAATATAAGCCGTTCATTTTTGTGAGATAGGTAGATATAGGCTATAGAATGATTTTTTATTCCCAAAATTTTTATATAGCATTATCATCATTAGATTAATAATGCTAAAAAAGAACAAAAGTAATTTTGAAATTGTTAAGGCCTAAATCTTGAAGTTCACCAAATGGACGGTCGAGATTCATTGTTGAAGGCTACTAATTTTGACCATATCTAGGGTGCAAATTCAATTTTTTTTTTTCATAGGATTTGATTATGAGGATGAAGAGAATGTGTGTGCAAAATTTAGAGTCATACAAATGTCAAAAATATGGTTTTCTAGATATGTGGTTGCATTGTACTACTATACAACCGTTGCATAAAATAATTCCCCCTATCTATCTATCTATCTATATATATATAGGGAAAATATCATGTCAGCCAATGGGCTGATGAAATAGTATAAGCCCAACGGCCTAGATTGAATCTACGCCGATCGGATAGTCACGACTGTATTCCGTATTTGAATTTTAAATCTTTTTCTATAAATCCAAATCACATGAAATTTGGGACATCCACTCTTCTTATCAAGGGCCACCTAATAAAAATAATTAAGAAATTGTTCAAAAAAATAAATTTTCGAAAATACTCCTAAAGTTTCACGAGTAATTTGGTCTATTTAATTTTTATGAATCATTTTTTTGATATTTTTATCATATTCACCTATTTTTTAAGAATATACACTCCAAATTTCAAGTGATTTGGAATTACAAAAAAAAAAAAAATACGAAATGCAATTGTAACCATTGCCTAGATTCAATCTGGGCCATTGGACGTTTACTATAGAGGTCAACTAGCTGGCTGACCTCAAACTCTCCGATATATATATATATATATTACCGTCGTGGCTGCATTTCATATTGGAATTTGAATTTTTCAAATTCAAATCATATGAAATTTGAGGCGTCCACTCTTCTCATGAAGACACACCTAATAAAAAATATTCAAAATAATAATTCAAAAAAATAAATTGACTAAAATACCCCTAAAAGTTTCAAGGGTATTTTGGTCACTTTGGTTTTTGAGAATTTTTTTTTATATTTTTATTATATTTGCCTATTTTTTAAAAATAGACGTTCTAAATTTCAAATAATTTAGCTTCATAAAAAAAACTAAACTTCAAATATGAAATACAATCGTGACCATTGGATCGGCCCAAATTCAGTCAATGTCATTGGGCATGGGCATTTATTGTAGTTGTCAGCTAGATATATATAGGGAGTGATTTCATGCAATAGTTTTATACTAATATAATGAAATAATCTTCAAAAACCATGCCAGGGCCATTTCTTTTATCCTAATTTTTAAACATAAATGCTTTTTATTTGGATAAACAACCCAAAATAATAAAATTTAAAAATGCAACTTAAGAAAGTGTTTTTTTTTAACCCATTTAATATGAGTCGTCCGTTTGGTAAGATACTTAGATCTAGGCGGAAATTTTTCTTTTTATAAATTTTGTAGATTACTTTGGTATCATCAGATTGACAATTTTTAAAAAGAAAAAACCGATTTTAAGTTCCTAAAGGCCTAGATCTCAAAATTCACTTAATAGACAGTCGAGATTTTTTGTTGGATGGAGCTCCATTTGATCATATATAAGGTGCAAATTGTAATTTTTTTTTTTTTTTTTTTTTGGAATTGATTGTTGGGATGAAGAGAGTGCCTCTACAAAATTTAGGGCCATAAAAACGTCACAAAGATGGTTTTCTAGAAGTGTGGTTTCTTTATATCACAATCAGATAGTGACATGAAATCATTCCCCTAATATATATATACATATATACATAAATATACATATATACATAAATATATATATATATATACATAAATATATATATATAGAGAGAGAGAGAGAGTAATGATCCTATGAGACCCTCCGACACCCATGTGTGTAGGACCCTAAAAGATCACCATTAAATTTGGCACAAATATCTAAAAAAGTCGAGTCCCACACCCATGTGATAACTTTTATCGAGAACTGTGTCAAATTTAATGATGATACTTTGGGGTCCTACACACATGAGTGTGGGAGGGTCTCACAAGGTCATTTCCCTATATATATATAGACACACACATTTTGAATGGTAACCTGACTTGTATCTTTATTTTTTGGGGGAGGAAACCAAAAAAGAAGTTCCAATGACGCTTATCAAAGAATGAGAGGAAGATGTTAACTTGGTAATATTTCACTACTATAAATTATGAATGAGCATTGTACTATCAAGAAAAAGTTTCCAATGCTCCATAACTATAAAGAGTTTGCAGGTTCAGTTGCTTACCAATCATCATCTTAGAGTGAACATAAATCATGAACCGCCTGGCCTTTTGAGCCCTCTCATAGTCAGTGTCAGGTTCCGGCTGCTCCTGTGGTGCATACTCCCCACTCCTCTTCACCTCTCGGTTTGCAATACAAAAGAAAGTTAGATAATCCTTTGGACTTGCATCGAGTTGCTTAGCTTTAATCGCCAGAGCAATATCACTATACATCATCTCCAATGTCCTCCTCTGCCAATCCAATATAGCCTGAACAGAGCCAGTCTCAGGCACACCTTCGGGCCACATTGGCACCACCACGTAAACAGTAAACCTCTCTCCAGCCTCAATTTTACTAACGATCTTCAAGGAAAGCTCCTTTGGGATAAGATGCAAAGCCCCAACATCTTCGATCTTAATCGAGCCATCATCTTTCCAACCAAAGGAGCTACCAAGGAAATACTGGTTTTCAATATAGATAAAGTCCTTGGCCCTACGAATAGCATTAATATATGCATCTTGGATGCTTCGATCTATAATATTGTCTTTCCCACTGACAAGCCCAGACTTAGCTGCATCTTCAGGAGTTCCTGGGAACCCAAACGCCGCCCCTCCATCAATTGATCGAAACAACTGAACATTCCATGTTTCTCTATCTTCAGGGAACATAACAGGCGATGGTGGGATGATTATATCGCTGAGATCTCTAAGCTGAACAAGAAGGTCCTTACCCCCTTGCTTCCTCCACCTCTGCTCAAAATTGTAGAGAACATCCCAAGCAATAGGACCCTCAACCCTTGAGTGAATATCATGCCAAGGCTCTCTTGGTCCACCCTTTGTGATTGCGGCTCCGGGGAAGTTGGGTTGGTGGAAATCAGCATGGTGAACTGAATCAAGAGTTCGAAAAAGGGAATGGAATTGAGTATCATATCTTCCATCGCATAGATCGATTCCTCCTACAAAGCTCACAATCCTCCTCTGTTCGTTAGCTGGGTTAGGCAACGTAGCATCAACAACCACTATCTTTTGATGGTGGGTGAACATCGTAGAGATTTGCAGGTCTTGCACAAAACTTCCACCATCATCGGGATTTCTAGGGCAAAGCACACAGTGCACATCGGTGTCGTGGAAGTAATTCTCAGTTTCTTCATCATGGGTAGCCATTAAGCCATCCTTCTTTAGTAAACCAACCGATGTTCTATCATCCCAAACAAGCATTAATACTCTCACACCTTCAGAAGCCTTTCTCTTGAGGAGCTCACCGAGAGTGGTGTCCCCTCCGGGCTTAGGCCTCTTTGGGTCCCTAATCAACGTGATCTCAGTATACACCGACCAACCCGTAATGTAGATCAAGTGTTTAGCATTGTTAATTGCATCGAATACATCTTCCCAGCATCTGTGAGGCTCATAATACTTCCCCCCAGCCAAAGGGATTTTGGGGATGAAGTTATCGGGTACATGGGCATCCTGATATAGAGAGACTTTGCACCCCTGTCTCTGTGAAAAGAATGTGTAGGGTACACCAGGGAATTTAGGGCTTCTTATTCCTCTTGACCAGTTTTGATCTTTTGTAACATCGAAATATTGCAATTTCACATGGATTTTGGCGCCGCCACCTATAGGCTTACGGTTTTCATCACAAATTTCAGCCCATGTATCGACTTCATCACCATTGATGACTTCTTCTACAGGGACATGTGCTCTTCCTATGAGTGATGCTCCAATTGGGTTATCATCCTTTACAGTGAAGATTATGTCGGAGGCCATGTGAGCACAGTAGATGTGGAAGGACTCATACCATCGTGGGTTCACTGACTCGTTCGTGAGGATACGGGTTCGACCCACTCTGGCTTTCTCAAGATCGATTGTTGCATAAAGCTTGCCAGCTCCCTTGCCGAATCCGATAGTCTCCTCGATGCCTTCAACGAGCTATAAAAGGATTTGCAGGTGTAAATGCACACCAAAAGGGTAAAAAGGGAGAAAAAAAGAAAAGAAAAAGAATTGTAATCAGTAGTTGAAGAGGCAGTGAAAAAGGAAAAAAAAATTGAAAGACCTTAGGTCGGTGAAATGATCTCCTGATCCAGGAAACCCCGGTTTGATAACTTCTCTTCACAATACTTTTCCTACGCTCGGGCTCCCGATTTTGAGTGAAGAAATAAAATCAAGACCAAAAATGGACTAAATATGTACAGGAGTGACAACTATCATAACATGTACAGCAAATACCGAAAGTGAAGTACATTTCAAATATAGTGGCATTTTTACCTAACTTAAATTACTAGTTGCAATATTCCAACAAGTTGAGCGAGCATGATTATCCCAGAAACACCATGGGATGACATGTAGAGAGAATGGAAGGTAAGAGGGAAAGCAAGTAAACTAATATCATGCAATTCTCAACAAACAGTTCACTCCTTCCCATAGGTAACTTCTTATCTTTCGATCAGTATATGTTATTTACTCATGAATATAAACGCAACCGAGGTTCACAGTGATTTTTATGGCAAAAACCAAGATGGACTACACAAATACATAGATCCATAAGAATTTCAGGCCAAAGAAATATCAGTAATCCTATAATCTATATTCACCTTTAACTAAGATAACTTCATCCTCGATCAATTTTTTATTCTATATCTTTTAACTCCACCTTTTCAATATTTTTGAGTAAAAAAAAAAACAGAATAATACAAAATGAATTTTTTGCAAACCTCTATAGATTTTCTAAGCAAAATCTCTTTTCATTTTCCTTTTTAAGCTTTTCAATAATTTGTTCATCTTCATTTTGAGTCTTTTTTTTTTTGAGAACTATCTTCATTTTGAGTCTTTAAGGAAGCATATTTAGATCCTGTAGAACACTTGCACCACTTAATCTCAAGCATTCCCACCAATAAACAAAGACACTATCAAGAATAAAGCAAACAGAGAAAGTTACATCTTCATTAAAACAAATAAATACTACAATAATACAATATCAAAAAACCATTCCATCAAGTTCACGTTTCCTCCATTTTCCAGTAATTAGTGTGCACCATTCTTTGATAAAAAAGGATCTCTCCTTACCTGTCTGATAAACTTTGGGGCACCTCCTGTAGCTCTGTGAGGGTTTGATAGAGACTCTGCCTCATATATAGTTACATGGAGGGTTCCATGGAGCAGAATCTGAGCCATATTTACTGAAAAACAAAAGATCTGACCTAAAAACCCCTCAAACCAGTGGAGGTGGTGCCAAAACAGTCAATTTTAAAAGTGTATTTTACAATCGCTGATTCTCCATCTAAAATTCTAAGAAAATCAGGTCAGATCTAGCAAAAAACTCCTTTAAGTAACTGACCATCACCCAGAAAATAACTCAGATCCACTAAAAAACCATCTCAGCCAGATTTTTTCACAAAAAATCACTGAAAAATAAGCTGATCAGCAAGATAACTTGCTGCAACTGATGCTGCACGAAAGTTTTCCAGAAAAATAGAGCAAATTCACCAGAGAGTTTCTGTAAATGGTGATCACAGATAATTTCCTTTCTACAAAGCAAATTACCCAAAATAAAAAAGAAGAGAAATTTCGAGAAATCACGCAAAAAAGGCCACCGAATAAAATTTGGGCAATAAACGCAGAATTCGGAGAAAATTAGGGCAAAAAGGAACGGAAGATAACTATGGCTTTAGCGAAGGTAGAGCGAGAGAGACTCCACTGTCTGGTTACGCTTTAAGAGTTTCATTTTATACCGGGAAGAAACAGTATTTTCTCTCTTATCTCCAATTAATTAAGTTTTTTTTAAGATTTTTAGTGATTTTTAGGAAAAAGTTTATACGAGGTTGCAACTTTAAAATATAGAATTAAAGGTGACCTTAAAAATCCATCATAAAAAGTTTGTATGATGAAAAACTCTCTAATTGATCATCTCAATATCCAAATATATGAATATGAAAAAGAAAAAAGTTTTTAAGTCCGTAAAATAGTGTATCTTACAACACATTATCTAGACCGTCTATTTTCAACATTTTCATGTATCTATTGATCTACTTGATTTGAACTATTTTTAAAGTTTAAAATTTTATCATTAGAAATGAAAATAGATTCTCAAACAATCGTAAGAAATTTTGATATTAAAATTATATTTAGGATAAAATTTTAAAGGTGCACTTAGATTGTTTAAGGTTGCAACCTTATGCAAATGGCACCCTTTATTTTAAAGGGGCGGTTTGTATAGAGCTTAGCCTCTAGATAATTAAATTAGAGCGTACCTCTAAATAGTGTCGAGAAATATGGTTTCAACATAAAAAAATTTTGTGATAGCCTTAAAATATATTTTCATTTTTTTTTTATAAAGTCTAAAGCTTTAAAAATAGTGTAGATAGACAGTTCTATGAAAACTTGAAAATCTTAAAAATTAACGAGCCAAAAATGCATTACAAAATATACTATTCCCAAAACTTGAAATCCATTTTTTTCTCATGTCCATGCATCTTGATGTCGAGATGATCAATTGGAGGATACTTTTCCATCAAAACAATATCTTCTAGTGAATTTTTTGAGATAGGCTCTAATTTGATTGTTTAAAGCCTCGGCTCTATATATACATTTCTCTATTTTTAATTCATATTTTGCCTTTGTAAATACCAAAAGATACTCTACTCCTCCTGGAGTAAAACCATATCTATAATTAATTTTAGGACCTCAAGTTTTAGAGACATAATCTCTTCAACCCATAAATTTACTTTAATAAATTTCTTAGTTGTACTGTTGGAAAAATAATGTCTCAAGATTGAATAGAGACCATCTAATTTTTAGATGGTAAGATCTAAGTGTTAAAAAACTCAAATTTCATATTTTTTTTTGAGAATAATCATTCAATAATTCTTGAATGATTCCAAAATTTCAGATTGAAAAACATCCTCTCGAGTGGGTCTTCTGATCTAAGAGAGCAAGTAGACTACTAATATTCCAAATAATTTATTTATAACCGTATATTAGGCTTCCATAAAAAATTCTCAGTAATAATATATGTGCAATCTCAAAGCAAAAAATAAGGATATAAATTTGAATTAAAAATGTTATTTTTACTTCAAGTTTCTATAAATTGTCAACTGCCAAAAATTTAGCATTTTACTTAAATTTGAGTACTATTGACTTGGAACATGATTTTTTATATTTTAATTTGAGAAATTTATCAGAATATCCGTAAGAGACCAACTACTTTAACATTCTTTCCATTCACAACCAATTCAACTCAAGATCCTCAAATATTTTATGAGTATTTTTAATTTAAATAAAAAAATATGACTTAGGTGTTATTGTTCATCTCCATAGGTAATTTGAAAAATTACCCATTTGACATTTACAAAATTTGATACATATTTTTCCCTTCTCAAGTTTGTTATTTACAAAATTTATAATGTAGTTATGATTTAATGAGTCCAATTTATATTTTCATATTTATTAATTTTCATAAAAATATACTTCATAATAAAAAATATATTACTTTTATAATAAATAATACCTTCCGTAATTATTCGATAAATTCCCACTCAAATAACAGTTTCAATGACATAAATATGACAAAGACTAGGTGTCGGCAAACTATTTATTACAAGAAAACCCCCAAGGTATATTGTTATATTCTTTAAAGTATTTTCCAGATCACAAACCCATGAACGAAGTGGGCCCGTCTTATTGGATCTTGCAATAATAGCAACGGCCACGATTGGCCTAAAAAGTTTGATATTTTGGCCGCTGCTGCCGGTCAAACCCACGTGCGAGATCTAAAAGGTCGCATCACGCACGTGTGGACCGTTAACTTACCGAGTTGATCCGGTTAGCGAGGCAGGAGATGGACGGTGGATGGGCGGTCTCACTCAATGGAGAGAGTGATCACAGCCGTTAGATTTTCAACGCTTGAGGATTTGTGCTTCTCACATGGCGAGCTGGAAAAAAGAAGGAAAACTTTAGATTTCATTTCTAAATTAAAAAAAATAAAATAAAAAAATAAAGTCACGGGTTATAGTATACATTACGAATACTGTACGGAGCTGTTTTTGGGTATATGGATTTTAAATCATGAATCTCTAATATTTTGGATATTATCAAAATCTACCGTTTGGATTGATTAATGACCGGTATACTTGAAATCAATGAAATCAAAATCATGGAAATAAAATCTACTTTTCCATGATTTCATTTCCTTATCAAAACTTGTTTTTTTGTATTTTTAATGCCCATGGATTTCACTCGTTGACTTCCTCGATCCGAAACACAAAGAGCGATTTCACTCATTGGCTCCCTCGAAACACAAAGAGTATTTGGTAAGTATGAAAACTTTAGAGAGAGAAAGTACCTAAATGTTTTAAAGAGAGAAATTATCTCAAAATTTTTAGAGAGAAAAACTATCTCAAATTTTAACTTTTAGAGAGAGAAAATATGTTAAAATTTTATAGAGAGAAAGTATCAATTTTTTAGAGAGATGAACTATCTCAAAATTTTAGAGAGAGAAACTATCTCAAATTATAACTTTTAGAGAGAGAAAGTATGTTAAAATTTTAGAGAGAGAATTTATTAAAATTTTAAAGAGAGAAAGTACCAAATTTTTTTTAGAGTGATAAACTATCTCAAAAATTTAGAGAGAGAAATTATCTCAAATTTTAAGTTATAGAGAGAAACTATCATATTTTAGAGAGAAAAAGTACATGCAAATTTTTTAGAGAGAAAAACTATCTCAATTTTTTTAGAGAGATAAACTATTTCAAAATTTTTAGATAGAAATAATCTCATATTTTAATTTATAGAGAGAGAAACTATATCAAATTTTAGAGAGTACCTAAAAAGAATTAGAATATAAACTATCTCAAAAAAAATTAGAGAGAGAATCAATAACAAATCTTAAGTTTTAGAGAGAGAAAGTAATTTTAAAATTGTAGAGAGAAAAATTATTCTTAAACTTTTAGAGAGACACTATTATAAATTTTAGAAAGCGAAACAACCAAATTTTTTTTTAGAGAGAGTAATATCTCATTTTTTAGACAGAGAAACTATCTCGAATTTTGAGTTTTAGAGAGAAACTATATTGAATTTTGAATTTTAGAAAGAGAAAATATATTAAAATTTTAGAAATATAAATTATATCAAATTTTAGAGAGATAAACTACTTAAAAAATTTTAGAGAGAGAAATTATCTCAAAATTTATGGAGAGAGAAACTATCACAAAATTTATATTTTAGAGAAGAAAAATATATTAAAATTTTTGAGAGATAAATTACCTCAAATTTTAAATAGATAAAGTAGATGAAATTTTTAGAGAGAGAAACTATGTCAAAAAAATTTAGAGAGAAAAACTATCTCAAAATTTAAGTTTTAGAGAGAGAAAGTATCTCAAATTTTAAACTTTAAAAAAAGCAAGTATATCTAAGTTTAGAAGGAACTATATCAAATTTTAAAGAGAGAAACTATTTCAAAATTTTAGAGAGTGAAACTGTCTCAAACATGAAGTTTCAGAGAAAAAACATCTGAAATTTTAAGAGACTAACTATATCAAATTTTAGAGTGAAAAAGCACATAAAATTTTTTTAAGAAAAGAACCTGTCTCAACAATTTTAGAGAGAAATTATCTTAACTTTTAGCTTTTAGAAAGAGGAAGTATCTTAAAATTTGAGAGAAAAACTATATCATATTTTAAAGAGAGAAAATACTTAAAAATGTTTAGAGAAATAAACTATATCAAAATTATTGAAGAGGGAAACTATCTCAAGTTTTAAGTTTTAGAGAGATAGTGTCTAAAAATTTTAGAAAGATAAACTATATTAAATTTTCGAGAGAGTAAAGCACGTAAAATTTTAGAGAGAGAAGTTATCTCAAAATTTTTAAATAGACAATTTCAAATTTTAAATTTTGGATAGAAAGTATATTAAATTTTAGAGAGACAAACCATATCAAATTTGAGAGAGAGAAACTATCTCAAAATTTTCGTAGATACACTATCCCAATTTTGAGTTTTAGAGAATGAAAGTATATAATTTTTTTAAAAAGATAAATTATATCAAGTTTTGTTACCAAACAATGAATATAGAAGTGATTGCAAGGTATCCATGAATTTTGTATAGTTTATCCAAACAACATATTTGAAGAATTCATGACAAAAATACTTTATATTGAAAATCAATAGATTTTTTGGGATTTCAAATATTTAAGACTCTTAATTTCCTCCAATACAAACGGGTCATGCAAGTATATGATAATGGAAAGGGTTTACGAAAGATGTGAACTAAGGTGCACCTAAAAATCCACAAAACATTGTTATATTGGTGAAAAACTTTACAATTGATCATCTTCACTAGGAGGCGTGTATAAATATGAAAGAAAAAATAGATTTTTAAGTCGTAAAAATAGTGTATATTGTAGCCCATTATCTAGCTCATCTATTTTCAAGCTTTTTTGAGTATTCGTAGATTTGCATGATTTACGTTATTTTTGGAGCTTTGAATTTCTTAATCAAGGGTAAAAATAATGTTTTGGGCATCATAATCGTTTTCGGCCCCAGAATAACCTTTTAAGGTAGATTTTTGAGGTGCACCTTGTGATAATTGAACTAAAAAAAAATCTATATAGGGTGTCAACCTTATATTCCTCACTTCTTTAAAAACACACGAAAAAGATTGTTTCGACACTGCACAACCCTGCAATCGATCGCCTTGACTTCGATATGTATGGATATAAAAATAAATTCATTTCAGGTCCTAAAAATAGTGCATCTTATGTATTATCGAGACCATCTATTTTGATGATTTTCAATTGCTTGTAGATCTCCTCGATCTGCATTATTTTTATAACTTTAAATTTTATTATTAGAACGAAAGCAAATTTTTAGGCTATTAAAAGAGTTTTCGGTGTTAGACCGAAATAAACAGATAAATAAATAAACAATATGATCCACTACGTTAAAATATTTGGCTTAGGAAGTTGTTTTGGAGTTATGATTGGTTTAGAAAGTTCACAATCTATTGTGGCCGTCCGTTCCGAAATCAAGCGGTTGGTTGTGTAGAAGTGCTTTATTGTGCGGACCTTCATATTTGTACCATCAAAATTTATTGGATAATGCCCGCCTCTTCCCCAAATCTGTATCGTCCAATTAAATGGGCTGCCCGTAAATAGTTGCCTAGACATATAAAAGCTGGGTCTCCAAAAAAATCATGGGACCCGGATCCGGACCCAGACTCGGACACAGACTCAGACCCAATCGGACTGACTCAGGAATTAAATAAATATATTTACATATATTTATATGTCATGTTGAATATATATATATATATATGTATTATTTAAATAATATAATTAAAAAATATATAGTTAGATTAATTTAAATATTATTTAAATAATATAAAAATATTATATATTAAATATTATTTATATATTAACACTGTTCGGGTCGGATCCACATGGAACCAAACTCGGACCTAAATAGTGTTCAAGTCTAAATATTGGACCCAAACCCAACACGTTGGGTCCAATTCTTGGACCTATACCCAAACCTGGGTAGGGTCCGAACGTTAGGTCCCTAATCGGATCCGAGTCAATTGCCACCCTCCTTTGGGTCTCACAACAATCTCTCTAGATTCATGAGCATAAATAACTCGTTCCGATTATTTGATGACTTGAGGTGTTCGTGACCTTTACATAAAAGGTTGCGGTGTCATAAAAACTTTCCCAAAGTCTTGATGTTTTTTTGGGATAAGTAAAAGAAATAATTTCAAAAGGCCGAAAATGATAAAAGTCAAGAGAAAGCATATTATATGATCATATGGGTCATGGTATTTTCCCTCGAGTGTTTACTTTACCTTCGAAAAAAAACAAACTTAAGCATGTAGTTTTGTCCTGGTATGGTGTGAACTGAATTGCGAGCATTTGTAAGTAGCCAAAAAGGAGATTCCGATAATTTAATGGAGGGTTTGAGTGCTAACACATGATGATGCATGACATTTGTGAAATTTTTGTCGAGGTCGTACTTTTTTTTTTTTTGGGAAAATTTTTATATAGAACTGAGTTTCTAACTTCTAAACGATCAAATTAGAACTCACCTCGAAATTTTCATTACAATAAATTGTTGTGATGCCCAAATATCCTCAAATTGATCATCTCGACATCAAGATGCATTGGACATGAGAAAAAAATGGTTTTCAAGTATTGGAAATTGTACATCTTGTAATGCATTTTTGGACTATTGATTTTCAAGATTTTTAAGTTTTCATTAGATCCGCTCGATCTACACTATTTTTTAAGCTTGCAATTCTATAATTAGAGATGAAAATATAGTTTAAGGCTATCACAAAGATTTTCAGTATTGAAACCCTATTTCACCCATCTTTTTCGGAGAGTTCAGTAGTAGGAATCAAATTTGAGATGTAGCGTTGTCAAATGCTAGCGGCTGACAAAGTCCAAGTCCGATTCCTAAATTTGTGGTGGTACTTGTTTGGCTGAGAGAGAGACTTTGTGGCGCAGGAAGTCTTATAAGGTGCCTCAAACAAAGTATTTCAGTTCAATATGGGGCAATTCCTTGAATATATTTTTAAATGGTGAGGTTTGTACAAGGTGCTCTCATTATAATGTAGAAGTAAAACACTTTTTAAAATATGTTCATAGATGTAGATGAAGTTTCAGAGTCGAAAACCTTAGAAAGACTTGAAAATCTGTTTTTATCTCTAGTTATACAATTTAAAGTTTAAAAAATGACACGGTTTAAGTAAATTTATAAATACTTGAAAAGTATAAGAACAGACAGTACGGATAGCTCATTTCAAGATGCATTATTTTTAGGATTTAAAATTCTATTTTTCTTCGTATTCATATATTTCATGGTTGAAATGATGAATGGAGGGTTCTCCAACATCATAAGACTCTTTGTATTTTTTAGTGCATCTTCCTTGAATAGTATAAAGTCACAACCTTATATAAACCTTTTCTATTTCAAAAATATAAAAGCTTGAATAAGTTTGTATTTTAAGTAATATTTAAAGGAAAATTATATAATGAGACAATCAATCTTTGGTGCAAGCTGGCGACAATTAATCTTGACTATTAGATGTGAAATTGAGCGGCTGCATATATTCTATTGGCCAAGCTCAAACTTCAAAAGAAATTGTCTCGAACATTGTGGCACATCCAAGCTCTCAGATTTCACATAGGTTTATCATAAACAATCCTGAGCTCCCTGTCAAAAGTTCAATGGTCTAATTGAATACACTCCCATATTTAAAATAGAGCAATGATTTTATGCAACAGTTGTATAGTAAAATGATGTAACAACCTTCAAAAACCATTTTATGACCATTTGCTTGATCTAAAATTTGAAATACACATTATTTTCATTCTAATGAACAATTACAAAAAAATAAAAATTTGAAAACACAACTTAGAAAGTATTTTTTTAGCCCAATTAACATAGGGCGTTCATTTTGGTGAGATGCTTAGATCTAAGCTTTAGAAAGATTTTTTTTCATTTCCAATTTTTTTGGATGGATTTATTATCATTAGATGAATAATGTTAAAAAAGAAAAAAATGATTTTGAGTTTATAAAGGATAAGATCTTGAAATTCACAAAATAAATTGTCTAGATTCGTTTTTGGAGGGGGCTCATATTGACCATATCTAAGGTTAAAATTAAACTTTCTTTTTGGGATTGATTATTGAGATAAAGAGAGCGTGTGTGCAAAATTCGGAGTCATACAAATACCACAAACATGGTTTTCTAGAAGTGTCGTTGTATTATACTATGATACAACCGTTGCATTAGATCATTGCTCTTTAAAATATATAAATATTCAGCTATATTTCCTAATTTTAAATACCGCATTAGTGCGTTATTGAAATTCAAATATCGTAGAGATACTTTTAATTTTTAATCAAAATTTAAATATATGAGGGGCATTTTTGAGATCAATATATTTAAATATGCAAGAGAGAACAATGAACAAAGAGTCAAACAACTAAATAACCATCAACCAAACAAAGGGGCA
Organism: Amborella trichopoda; assembly: GCF_000471905.2. Next base: position 499,341 of record NW_006498085.1, read on the forward strand.
TTTTTGAGATCAATATATTTAAATAAACAAAGAGTCAAACAACTAAATAACCATCAACCAAACAAAGGGGCATTTCTTAGATCAATATATTTAAATATACTACAGAGAACAATGAACAAAGAATCAAACAACTAAATAACCATCAACCATGCAAACAACTGCACTAATGACACCCTGAAGAGCAAAGAAACAACAAAATAGCCATAAAAAACAAGCTCAGAAGGGAAAATACTCTCTAAAGGTGACAAAATTATGCCAAAAAGTTGTCACCATCCTAACTTATGCAGGTCCATGTGGCCATTGTTTTGCTAATCAAGAAGAATTAAAAACGGTTTTGTCAAGTGGTGGCTCACCTCCTTCCAATGCATAATAGATGGTAGGAGACCATTTATTTTTGGTTTTGTTATAAGGTGGTCACAATCATTTAACGCTATTAGATTTGCAATCTGAAAGTTAAATCTGGAGAAAAAAAATTTGTTGAACATTGTGCACATTTAGTAGCACACCATTAGCCATTTAATTTCACATTTGATGGCTAAAGTTGAGTATGGCCTCGTGGTGCCAATAACTAAATGATCTCATCCTATACTTTCTCTAAAGGATAAAGTTTTTATAAGGCATGGGCTTTATAAAAACAAATAAAGCCTCACTTCAAGTCCTTGTTCATAAAACACTTTCGACAACGGAAATCTCCATGATGGCTTTAAAATCAATTTCCAATACCGACAATAAAATTAACTCAAAAAATAGTATTGATCTTGTGAATATATGAACACTTATTTTTAAGAAGAAATGGATGGTCCAGATAATTTGTTACAATATACATTATTTTTAAAGCTTCAAAACCTTTTTTGTTTTTTATACACATAATGTTCAAATCGAGATGATCGATGTAAACCTTGCTTAAATTGCAATTTTTGATAAGTTATAAGGTGAGGCTTTACTTATTTTGATAGAGCTGCAGCCCTATCAAACCATTTACCTTCTCTCAATCTCGTTTCACAATTGTTATCTTTTTTGAATGTCTAGATCTTTAGGGCTATTTTGTACATCAAGTTGCTGCACATCAATTTTGCACAATTAATGAATTTCAGTTAACATTAAAAAAATCATTCAGATATCCTGCAAGTGGTGAAACTTGAATGTGGAGAGAGAGGAGAAGAGAGAGAGACAAAGAGAGAGGCCCGTGCACAAGAAAGGGCTAAGTTACCATAATGAAACCGGTTAAATATGATAAATGGCGCCTGTCCCTCAAAATAAAGCCACAAAAGATCCAAAATCCTGCAATTATTTCTACCATGAGAGAGATAGAGAGAGAAAGAGATGAGAGTATTACCTGAAGAGAACCAACACTGCGTGAACTTTTGCCGGAAAGTTGTCGAATTCCGGCAACTATTCCTGTTTAGATGTATATATATATATAAGGTAACATGACTCTTGTTAATGAAGCAAAGAATCGTTCTTTTCTTTTGGCTTTTGGGGTACTTCTATTGGAGCATTGAGTAACACTTACTCCTGCTGGCAAAAATTTGGCTTTTTTAATCCATAAATTTTGGTATCTTTAGAATTACCAATCGAACATTTTCTTTGAAATTATGTTTTGAGTTTCTAAACACTTAGATCGTATCATCCCCATAAAATCGGATGGTCTTCGCTCAATCTTGTACTGTCATTTCTTCAAGAGTGTGCATGAACAACCAAGTGAACATTTTCTTTTAAATTATGTTATGAGTTTCTAAACACTTGGATCTTATTTTTTAAAAAACGGATGGTCTAAACACTTAGATCTTATTATCCCCAAAAATCGGATAGTCTTTATTCAATCTTATTAGGAGTGGCAACGGGTCGAGCATGGGACCGTCTTCGACTAGTATTCGGGTCTAGATTTTGGACCTAGATCAGTCTGGTCCAAGTGTTGGACTTGGACCCGTCTGGTCCAAGTGTTGGACTTGGACCCGTCTGGTCCAAGTGTTGGACCCATAAACATACCCATCGGGTCTCAGGTCTGGTCGGGTCCATTGCCACACTCACTATGAGCATTTTTTTTTTTGCTTTTTTTTTACTATCATATATTCATATTATTGACAACAAGGCCACAACCACCTATCATTAGAGTTCAAGCCATCTGATTTGTCATTTAATAGCTAAAGATGACTACGAGTTCTTATTGCATACAATCCTTAACGCATCCAAAAGAATAGGGCTTGAAGTATTTTATCTCCAACCGTTTATGAGTACGGGCCGGGTCCAACCGGGCCCGGATTGAAATGTGAATGGTATTCAGTTCCAGGTTTTGGATCCAAACCTGACTTACGGGGTCCAAATGTTAGACCCGTATCCGGACCTGTCAGGTATACCCAACGGATCATGCATTGGGTCCGGGTCCATTGCCACCCCTAAATCTTTTGCTGTCATTTTCTTCAAGTGTGTGCATGATTTTTTGTCTCTTTTTTAGCATTGATTCCGAGGGAGCGTATAATCTTTTGCCTTTTACCATATCTAAGATCACAACTTTCACCAAGCACTGAAAATGAAGAATAGCCAAATTCATTGCGATCATTTTCATTGGGGAAACAACGGTCTTTATACAAAACTTCCATTTGAGTAAAGGATAGCTTTCAAATGTGCCTAAAGACTTCGAGAATCAAGTGATATATTTTACACTATAAAACTCGAATGATGCAAGGAGATTTCCTTCGGCTACTTTGTGAAGGAATCTAGTCTTTGAAATAACCTATTCTATGGACATTTATATGAAAAATATACAATAAGATTATTCATCTCTGATCCAACAAGGTCACAACACTGTTGACTGTTAGATGTAAAATCAGATAACTAGGTCCTATTAACCATAACTAAAAAAAAAAGAAACACAAAAAAACAAAAAATTGTGATACACTTGTCATACTTCACATATGATGCTTATGAGTGATTGCTACCTCTTTATACCAAAAATAAATAGTCCCAAATTTATATACTCTTTATCCTACTTCGAAATTTACAAAATATTCAGTTTCTATAAGGTTAGGCTTTATGAAAAAAAATAACCTCAAACACTTTGGGCATAGAAATCCCATTATGACTCTAAAATCTATTTCCACCATTGACCATAAAACTTGTAGCTCAAAAATTGGTACAGATCTTGTAGATTTACAAATACTTGAAAATGGACGATCTAGATAACAAGTTAGAATATACATTTTTTTAGAGCTTGAAATCCTAATTTTGTTTTCATATGCGTAATGCTCAAGATTGACTTGACGATTTTTTGACTCCAAAACTACAATTTTCAATAAGATTTGAGATGCCAATTTATTTTTCTTCATAAGGTCCAGCCTAATTTGAACTTTTTACTTTTACAAAAGATTCAACATACATGTTTCGTGCAGAGATTTACCATGAAGAGAGTATAAAATAATCCATAGTATCATGGAAAAGCCATGGCCATAAATTTCATCATTGTCTAATCAATGGATGGGTAAAAAAGAGTGGGACCTACCACTTGGTTCATTTTATGTTTTGTGGATCTTATTGTCTCTCCATCACTATCCATCTATAGATATGATGGTGACACCACTAATGACTATAGGTTTTCTATGATCATATGGATCACATCATACTTTTCATACAATAGCTTGCACATGGGAGTATACCCCATATGGACTTTCACCATATACAGTGAGATCATTAGTTATGCAATAGTATTGCAGTGATGGCTTATATGCCTATTGAGAGAGAGAGAGAGAGAGAGAGAGAGAGAGAGATATTACATCGTCAAGCGTGACTCATGTTAAAGGCACAAACTCTTATCCAGCAACAGTAGCAACCTCTTAAAAGTCTTTTTTTGAACATCATCATCATCGTTGTCGTCGTCAAATCCTTTTTTCAACTAATTGAAGTTGGCTACACAAAATCCTGATCCGCCATTTTACTCTATTAAGAATCATACCCTCATGAGGCTATAAATCCCCATATCACCCAAGAATGTCTCTAATTACTCAGAAAACTATTATGAAGACCAAAAGGTAGAAAAATGCACCACACCCAAGAATCAGTTGAGGTTCCTGACCTTCTCTTTTGCTTCATGTAAAGATAGGCGCATTAGGCCTTTTGCACACACAATATGTTCAAAATGTTCAAGTGATTCACAGTAAAGCATATGTTATTTCAAATCCTGAGCTATCTGAAGAAGGTATTCTATGTCTATGTTTGGGTAGTGTTGGAGCAGCTTCAAATTCGCTGTAAAATCACCCTTCAACAGTGTGCTTCTCACGCATATTAGCATAGCACAACACATTCTTAGCAGCATGTCCTGATCGATGCAAACTAGACTTTCATCAAAATCTTAAGACTCAATCTGAGAGAGAGAGAGAGAGAGAGAGAGAGAGAGAGATGCACCTGAACTCCGGATGGGTTGCTAAGAAGAGAGTCCCATATTCTCAAAATCGTTGGGAAATTGAATTCCTGAGTCAGAAGCAAAGTGATCCATCTGAATGCATAGAATTGTGGATTAACCTGCTTATCACAAAAAAGAAGATGCTCAATGTTTTTTCCCTAATAATTCTCTGAAGCATCAACAACATGAATTGGTATAAAATCATAGTAATCAGATGCATCAAATGCTACAGCATATTTCATGAGGCAAATCTAAAGCAAAAAATCAAATGGGTATTCACGATTACCACCCAATACAACGAAAAAGGAAATTGACACAGGAAAGTACATACCTACATAAATATATACATACATACATGATTGCATACACCTAAATATGTACATGCATACATGTGAAAGTGAGCATAATTACCTTGGTGCTAAACTCAAGATGCCTCCATAGCTCTTCATCATGGGTCTTCAATAGTTCTGATAAGCGTGAAAGAGTGGAATGGATTCCAACTGAGCTATTGTCTAGTTGTTGACAAAAGTGGTCCACAGAATCACTTAATAATCGCACAAAACATGCAAAGCTATCGGCTTCAGCGTTCAACTAACAAAGCAGACAAAAATAGGTTTGAGGAGACAGCTCTCCCAATGTGCACCCATAAGCACTAAGGGAAGGAGAGATGAAGCAATGCAACTTTATCAAAGGCAGAGGGCAACAATTAAAGTTTCAATTTCTACAAGGGCTTCAACAGTCAGGAGAAAGTAGGAAACTAGGCATCAAGATTCTAGAATGAATTTGACCAAATTCAGCCTTGTAATAAATTTTTACTTTAAGAACACCAAGCTACTTTTATGTAGGTACTCACATATGTATGCATGCATGACATATGTATCTACATGCATGTGGGTACTACATAGACAAGTATTGCACGCATATAAACATACCCACATTTGTAAAGTATATATTTTCTTGAATTTCAATTGATGACCCAAATTAATATTATTTGGCCAAAATCCACTAACACTGTGCGGCCCCCCCTGCATAAGAACTAGCGATCTCTTGAAATCTTCCTAAACAACAGAAACTTCTAACTTAACAATCTGTTCATAATAGATGATACAAGTGAGCCATCGAATGCTGGTAAGCAGTTGAATATGCATCATTCATGTATTAAGCCTAAAAGGAGGAGAAAGCAGCATCAAACTGAGTTGAACATTTTGTAGCCAGCCCTTTTGCATAATTCTTGTAAGGAAAAACAAGTCACAGAAAACTTTGTATGTTGGGAACTGAGTTGGGATCTTCTAGCTCAAAAATAGTTCAATTTCTTCATTAGCACATACCAGACCAAGGAGCCAATGCATTGAAAAGAACTTCAACACTTAGGGTTCTTCATTTTTCTTTTAGGTATCACTTCAAGTGAGATCGTTTCATTTTATCCAAACACGGGGCTTTCAGGTTGGGTATACCCCAGAACAGAGGAAAGGCCAGATCGAGTATAGGACAAACAACGCAAAACACAAATTACAGTTGAAAACCATATCCAATATCCATTTAAGAAATATTCATCTAACTAAACTAAAATGAATTCATTCTCAAAACTGAAATTAGTAATCAAATGAATTGTGGGATCCTTCATACCACATTTTGACCCCCAAGATCTGTTCTGAAAACATAATACAATGGAGCTAAGACTTCATTCATTCCTTGGACATACTGAATAACTGGATTCATCTTGGCGAAAAGGAGAAGAATATTTCTCATTGCTCCCTGTCCAGAGTGATAATGTCATCTGATTCAATTTACAAAATATTATCTCTAAAGTTTGAATCATGAGGTAGAGACAGGCATACCCTGTTTTGTTTGGAGCACAACGAGTTCCCTGAAAAGAGTTCCATATCTGGATGTGTTCGGATCAAATCACGATCAATCTGCTCTGCAATCTCTGCATCCTAAAATAAGGCATCCACATCTATATAAAGTAAAAAACTATTTACTAATGCCTCCACAATTTGCAACACAAAAATATATTAAACTTGGGAATCCACATACCTGGAAATACCGATGCCAAACACTAGTTTTCCCCAGGCTCAGAGGGTGATCTCCATGAGAGATTTTGTGCCTAATGAGCAGTCCATATTCATCATTTTCCTTCCCTTGCATATCAAAATGTGAAGTTTCCTCCATCCTCCTTGTAAGTTCTGACTGCCTAGAACAAACTTTTTTAGTGAAGTTTACAAAACAGTTACCAATAATCCTAAAGAAAATAAAACCCAATTGAAATAGCACATCAGAGTTAGAATCCACAGGGAAAAATTGAAAGAAGTGAAAACAGACAGTAAGTTGAACTTGAAAAGAATTGGAAACAGATATGGAACATTATCTCATACCTTAATAGATTTACTGAAATCTTAATATACAAAAACTCTTTAGTAATGAGAAACTTACAGGGTTCAGAATTAATTCCTCTTTTAGGGCAGCATACTTCGATCTGTTTTTCGACAACTCTATATCCCATGAATCACGCTCCAAAGGCAAGTAACCAAGCAATAACTGCCTTACAATTCAACAAGACATATCAGAATTCATGTGACATATATATAGTATCTGTTACCAAAATATGAAAAAAAATCTCACTGGAAGTGTGTAACAATATACACATTGCAGTGGATCTTGATAACTTATGGTCGAAACCTCAAATGCAACAATGAATATGTGGCAAATCACTCATATCACAGACTTTGATTGAACTCATCATATTGCAGTTTAGCATACACATCATCAAAAAGTTCATATGCAACAAAAGGTTATAATGAAACTCCAATAATGTATATAAAAAATGAAATTTGTCCTGAAAACAATATAGACAGATACAAAACATTTGTTATCAAAATGTAGTTAACTGCTTGTTTTTTTTTGCAAAATTTGTGAAGCACTTGCTTTTTGACAAAGATGAAAGATATTCAAATCCATTTCGAAAGAGGGAGAGATAATTATAATTCAGATTGAAGCTTAACCTTCCACACAGTGGCACGAAAACCTCCTTCATCTGGAACACCAAAACTTGCTAGTCTCTGCAATCGTTCCATGTCTATAACCTTCTGAGAAACCTGATCATCAAATAAACAAATTGGTGACATAAAAACCAGTTGCTGATAATTGAACTACATTTGTTCAAGAGAGTTTGTGTTTAATCTCCTCAAAAAATTAGAAGGGACTCAAAGAGAATCATTTATCTTTTTTTAGTTTTTAAAAACGTAACCCATGATTGCCAGTTGTTCTCGAATCTAAGACTAGATTTAACGTCGAATGACACAGGTTGGCTGGGAGGAAGAAATGGAGGTATAGGGGCGGTGGTGGATCGGAAGCCACATTTGCCACCCCCGATCCAACCCATTTTGTAGTTTTATTTTTTTCTAATTCACACTTAATTTTTTTTTCATTGGAGCAAAACTTGGATGGAAATTTGGATGATATTGAATTTATAGGCATCTATGAATCAAGTAGGAATAATAAACCAATACCTCAAATAAGAATTCCCTGCACCTGCTTTCTGCCTCATTCTTATCAACCATTTGAGAAAATTCCTCATTCAACCACCCATGGCCAACCTCGGAAGGTACTTCTATGCAGAAACTCTCCTCATCATTCTTATGAATGAACGGAGAAGAAATCCTATCCAATCCATGATCAATTTGAACCTCCTCTTCTTCTTCCTCATTTTTCCTTGGATATTTTAGGCCAGGGAAGGTTTTGAGCTCCTCCTCGAATTCAAAGCCAAGCTCTGAAGTGGAGCAATCTTCTCCAAACCACTCGGTTAATGCATCTCTCTGCTTCTCCAAAAGCCTCAATTTTCCTTTCAACATCGCAGATCTTCGGGTCTGTCATCTCTAAAGAGCCAGAGAAATAGCAGAAGATGAAGAAGAAGAAGAAAAAGCCATTGAAAAGAAAGAGAAAGTTCAGAGAAGAGAGATAAAACATTTGGGCAGAGAGAGAGAGACTGGTAGTTGGACAATGGAATGGTTGTTAAAAGTTAGGGTTTACTATCAACAAATTTGGTTTTCAAAATTTTCGCTGTATATACGGGGAAGTAGAATTTGGAGGGAGAAGGATAAAATAGTAAAAGTGCTTGGATGCAGGCTTGTAGCGGGTTTAGAGGGCAAGGACGTAAATTGTGCAGCAAAAGCGTAAATTGTAACTATGGTTTCGTTCCGGACGAAAACGAAATCAGGCTATTCTAACTGTCGTTCTTAAATTCATCGAAAGTTTGAAACTTTTTATGTTTCTCTCATTGAAGTACCTCGAATCTCTCTCTCTAAACACCGCTCTCTCTCTGTAAGCATCTCTCTCTCTTTTTCTACCTGTGAAATCGAAGTGAACCTTAAAATGTTGCTTTCTGTTCTCTTCTCAAACTCCGAAGGCAATATTTTGCTAGAACGGTATGTAAATCTCAGCGATTTTTCATTTTAGTTGCCTCTAAATCATTAAATATGCAAATACTTTATGCTTTCGTTTAGCTTTTAAATCAAATAAAATGTAAATATCCGCGACTTTCAGTTTATGTGATTCTTCAATTTCTATTGCTTTAAATCTCAGCAAATTATGGTTTGAATTACTGAAATTTGTAAATTATAATGCAAGTTTGTACTAATTTCACTAATTCCTGAACCAGTACGTAGAACTAATCTTATTTATCCACTATTTAGGTACTTTCTATTAATTATTGATTTCAATTGTTGGATCTTAAAATGGACAACGATTATTATAGTGATTCATTTAGAAAAATACATATCTGACTGAGAATATTTATTTTTCCTTTTTTATGATACAAAAAAAGTATTTTCTTTTTGTTCTCTTTTGATGATTATGTGTCAAAGAGCGAGAAAGGTTCATAAGTTTCTTGAATTAGAATCATATCTCCAAATTCTGTTTTCCTTTGTTATTTATTTCTTTTTCCAATGAAAGTTGACTGTATTGTAAGTATTACAGGTAATTCTTGCTTACAAAACTTCGTGTCTATCAGTGCACGGGTCAGATTGAGTTGCCCCGGGTTTTCATGTCTGTCAGTGCATGGTGAGGTTGAGTTGGCCCGAGTTGTATGTAATTATGTATAACTCAGGGTACACAAAAAAAATTAAAGAAGTCCTAAAAATAGTAAAAACTAGGGGAACATTTTATAATTTTTTTGTATATAATTTGAATTTTTATGGCAGAGATTGGTGAGTATTTTTTTTGGCCATAATCCCTATTTTTATGTTTTCTTATTTTTTGGTATTCTCTAAAATGTCTCCAACTATAAATCAGTTTTTTTATATCCATTTTTTTTTCCATACCTTTTTAAGCTTATTTGGACTTTTTAAGCTTGCTTTTGGTTTTATTTTACTTCTATTACCTTTATTTTTCACATTTTTATATATATCTTCATTTTCTATAGGGTATTTTGCCCTGTACACAAGTGATGCGAGTCCACCCACGTCACTCGCCTAGGCCAAGTGCCGATACCTTGTCTGAGGCAAGTCCCACAACATTGGTGGCTATACAAAATTGTGCCACCAAGGCTTAGTGTTCTCTGTGAACTTTACATCAAAATTTTGATAGGACATAGGTTATGGTGGTGGGAAAGATAAAGGAACAGAAGGGTGCGAGAGGAGAGGGGAAACATGGGTGGGACAAGGGCAGTAGCAGCATGCCACACAGTGTCCATTCTCCATGTTGAGCCTTTGAACTATGAGCTGAGTGGACACTGCACCTGTTTTACTAATTCATCTACTTTACTGTTTGCTTCCCTCCATCTATGCTTGAAAGTTATTCGGAACGTATTATTGATTTTCTCGATTTGTTCAAAAATTGGAAGGAGTCACCATTGTGCTAAATCTGGATGGGAGTCCCATATAATAGCATTTTGGCAATCTCCTTCCACCTCATGGATGGAAACCATCTATTGTTGAAATGTCTAAGGCCGTCTAGTAGGGCACCCGCTTTGGCAAGTTTGCCACTATAATAGGACCCATTTAAATGACACCCTAGATTGACTGTCTTGGAACATACCCCAACACCTGCTTGGCCAGGGTTACCAAGGGAACATCCATCAAAATTTAGTTGTACGAGTCCTTGTTTCGTAGGTAACCAGTGCCATGTCTGACCCTTATCCTTGGACCTAAGACATAAGATATGTTTCGAGTTTTGTTGAGTAGTTCTCCACTGATAGACTTTTGAATTCTTCTTTGTTCCTAGCCCGAAACATCACCTATGCTACTACCTGGTCGATCGGGTCCTTTGTTCAAGTCTTACTGTTCTCCAAAGTTATGTTGTTTCACTCAATCCAAATGCACTAAAGAGTGGTCAATAACTGTTACCCACCAAAGGAATAGGCCAAATGCATTAAAGAGTGGTCAATAACTGTTACCCACCAAAGGAATAGGCTAGAAGCAAGATTTGATGGAGAGAAAAATGTCATTACTAATTGTTCTACTGGCCTCAGCAAAGCCCAGTGCCAATCAAATCATATAACCAAGCAGGCCAGATAAACCGGTGGCTTCCAAACGGTGTAGGAAGCATGGAAAATGTTATCTTCTTCTTCTTTGCACATAATGCACTAGATGGGCATTGGGAACCCTCCATGCAGCAGTTGATTCCAAGTAAGGGCTCTTTTGCGAGGACTACCCAAGGAAAAACTTGCAACTTTGGTGGAAGGGGTAAGACCTACATTCTGCTGGCAACCTTTTGTGCCTGCCCAACAGTGCAAATAAGGTATTTTGTAAAAGAAGGCAACAATGAAGATTTCACGAGGTGGAGGAGTCCAAATAGTCCTGCCCTTTCCTTTGTGAGGGACATAGGCTGATCTTAGGGGTCTAGGCCACCTCCCCCCTTATCTAAATGATATATGGACATGTTGCTTCAGAAAAGGCTAATTTTGGAATTGGTGTTTCTGACATACATGTCAAAAGCTAAATACATGTGTTTGTGTCTTTGTAACGTAGTTTCCATTCAAAATTATGTGGAAACCAAGTATGAAGGGAAAAATAAATAATAGTGTGAAAGACTCTTGGGCTTGGAAGGGAAAACACTAGGTTCCTTCTGATTTCCAATCATAGAAAATTTAGGACAAGAATAGGGAACAGGGTGAGATTGTGGGAAAGCCTAGCTCTAAGGGATTCTGTTGGAAATATGATCTATCAAGGCCTAAATTTCAGTAGTCCCTTGGGAGCGATTAAGAGATTGAAATCTTAGCATCTTGCAAAATGGAGCCCATATTCTTTTACCTTGAGTACACATGAGGCATCGAGAATTCACGTGTTGAGAAAGTAATTTCTCACGGAGGTGTGAGGGTCACCTCTTAGTTCGGATTTTATAGGTTAGCCTCATGTTTTGTTGCAATCGGCCTAGGCTTGGAGAATCAAAATGAGAAAAATAGAACCTGAGTACTTATTGAGTATTCGTCCTGTATGGAATAGTGAAGACTTATAGGACATAAGTTCGTATCCTAAGACGAGACCATTGCATGACATGTACATTTTCATTTCATACGGGAAGCCACTCTTTCAAATGCATTATCCACGTTTAGAAGAGCCAGTGCACATGTGCTTTGAGAGGATCCCTGTAATTGAGTTGGATCATGTCCCACAAGGGTACACATGTAATCTATTGAGAGTCTAATGATCGGAAGTTTTGACTCAGCTGCTTTGATATGGCCAATTATGTGTCCCTGTTTTAGATTGTGGAACATATGTCTATTGGGCTGATCTGATACGCGGCAGAACATCATTCTGGACTAGCCCAATGGAGTACTCTGATACCCATAGTTATTAGCCTGAGATCTCCCTACATATTTTTTCCAATTTAATAATGATGAAAAAACCTAATAATGATGAGAAAAACCTAATAATGAGCTTAACCTTCCACACAGTGGCACGTAAACCTCCTTCATCCGGAACCCCAAAACTTGCTAGTCTCTGCAATCGTTCCATGTCTATAACCTTCTGAGAAACCTGATCATCAAATAACCAAATTGGTGACATAAAAACCAGTTGCTGATAATTGAACTATATTCGTTCAAGAGAGTTTGTGTTTAATCTTCTCAAAGAAAAATGAGAAGGGACTCAAAGAGAATCGTTTATCTTTTTTTAGTTTTAAAAAACGTAACCCATGATTGCCAGTTGTTCTCGAATCGAGGACATGTATTTATCACCCATTTTGTAGTTTTCCTTTTTCTTATTCACCCTTAATTGTTTTTTCATTGGATCAAAACTAGGATGAAAATTTGGATGATATTGAATTTATAGGCATTTACGAATCGAGTAGGAATAATAAACCAATACCTCAAATAAGAAGTTCCTGCAACTACTTTCTGCCTCATTCTCATCAACCATTTGAGAAAATTCCTCATTCAACCACCCATGGCCAACCTCGGAAGGTTCTTCTTTGCAGAAACTCTCCTCATCATTTCTATGAATCAACGGAGAAGAAATCCTATCCAATCCATGATCAATTTGAACCTCCTCTTCTTTCCCCCCCTCCTCTTCTTCTTCCTCATTTTTCCTTGGATATTTCAGGTCATGGAAGGTTTTGAGCTCTTCCTCGAACTCAAAGCCAAGCTCTAAAGTGGAGCAATCTTTTCCAAACCACCCGGTTAATGCATCTCTCTGCTTCTCCAAAAACCTCAATTTTCCTTTGAAAATCGCATATCTTTAGGTCTTTCATCTCTAAAGAGCCAAAGAAATAGCAAAAGATGAAGAAGAAGAAGAAAAAGTTATTGAAGATGAAGAAGAAGAAGAAAAAGCCATTGAAAAGAAAGAGAAAGTTCAGAGAAGTGAGATAAAACATTTGGGTAGAGAGAGAGACTGGTAGTTGGATATTGGAATGGTAATTAAAAGTTAGGGTTTACTATCAACAAATTTGGTTTTCAAATTTTTCGCTATGTATACGGTGAAGACGAATTTGGAGGGAGAAGGGTAAAATAGTAAAAGTATTCAGATGCGGGCTTGTAACGGGTTTTGAGGGCAAAGACGTAAATTGTGCCATAAAGCGGGAGAATTTGGAGGAGCAAGGAGCAGAAACATAACAAGGGTTTCGTTTTAGGACGAAAACGAAATAGGGCAGCAGTCGTCCCTAAGCCGAAAGTTTGATACTTTTTAGCACCTCGAATCTCTCTCTCTAGACACCGTTCTCTCTCTCTAAGCATCTCTATCTGTCTCCCTACCTGTGAAATCGAAGCAAACCTTAAAATGTTGCTATCTGTTCTCTTCTCAAATTCAGATGGAAATATTTTATTAGAACGGTACGTAAATCTCAACGATTTTTCATTTTAGTTGTCTCTAAATCTGTAAATATGCAAATCCTTTATGCTTTCGATTAGCTGTTAAATCAAATAAAATGTAAATATCTGCGATACTTTCAGTTCATATGATGAATTACTTAAATTTATATATTATAATGCAAGTTTGTGCTAATTTCACTGATTCTATATATTATAATGCAAGTTTGTGCTAATTTCACTGATTCCTGAACCAGTACGTAGAACTAATCTTATTTATCAACTATTTAGGTACTTTCTATTAATTATTGATTTCAATTGTTGGATCTTCAAATGGACAACGATTATTATAGTGATTCAGTTAGAAAAATACATATCAGACTGAGAATATTTATTTTTCCTTTTTATGATACAAAAAAAGTATTTTCTTTTTGTTCTCTTTTGATGATTGTGTCAAAGAGCGGGAAAGGTTCATATGTTTCTTGAATTAGAATCATATCTCCAAATTCTGTTTTCCTTTGTTATTTATCTCTTTTTCCAATGAAAGTTGACTGTATTATAAGTATTACAGGTAATTCTTGCTTACAAAACTTCGTGCCTACCAGTGCACGAGTCAGATTGAGTTGCCTCGAGTTTTCATGTCTGTCAGTGCATGGGTGAGGTTGAGTTGTATGTAATTATGTATAACTAGGGGTACATAAAAAAAATTAAAAAAGTCCTAAAAATAGTAAAACTAGGGGAACATGTTATAATTTTTTTGTATATAATTTGAATTTTTATGGCAGAGATTGGTGAGTATTTTTCTTGACATAATCCCTATTTTTATGTTTTCCTATTTTTTGGTTTTCTCTAAAATGTCTCCAACTATAAATCAGTTTTTTTTTAGATCCATTTTTTATTCCATACCTTTTTAAGCTTATTTGGACTTTTTAAGCTTGCTTTTGGTTTTATTTTACTTCTACTACCTTTATTTTTCACATTTTTATATATATCTTCATTTTCTATAGGGGTTTTTGGCCCTGTACACAAGTGATGCGAGTCCACCCAAGTCACTCGCCTAGGCCAAGTGCCAATACCTTGTCTGAGGCAAGTCCCACAACATTGGTGGCTATACAAAATTGTGCCACCAAGGCTTGGTGTTTTATGTGAACTTTACATCAAAATTTTGATAGGACATAGGTTATGGTGGTGTGAAAGATAAAGGAACAGAAGGGTGCGGGAGGAGAGGGGAAACATGGGTGGGACAAGGGCAGTAGCAGCATGCCACACAGTGTCCATTCACCATGTCGAGCCTTTGAACTATGAGCTGAGTGGACACTGCACCTGTTTTGCCAATTCATCTACTTTACTGTTTGCTTCCCTCCATCTATGCTTGAAAGTTATTCGGAATGTATTATTGATTTTCTCGATTTGTTCAAAGATTGGAAGGAGTCACCATTGTGCTAAATCTGGATGGGAGTCCCATATAATAGCATTTTGGCAATCTCCTTCCACTTCATGGATGGAAACCATGTATTGTTGAAATGTCTAAGGCCGTCTAGTAGGGCACCTGCTTTGGCAAGTTTGCCACTCTAATAGGACCCAATTAAATGACACCCTAGATTGACTGTCTTGGAACATACCCCAATACCTGCTTGGCCAGGGTTACCAAGGGAACATCCATCAAAATTTACATGTACGAGTCCTTGTTCCGTAGGTAACCAGTGGCCTGTCTGACTCTCATCCTTGGACCTAAGACATAGGATTTGTTTCGATTTTGTTGAGTAGTTCTCCACCGACAGACCTTTGAATTCTTTTTTGTTCCTAGCCCGATACTACCTGGTCGATCGGGTCCTTTGTTCAAGTCTTACTTTTCTCCAAAGTTCTGCTGTTTCACTCAATCCAAATGCACTAAAGAGTGGCCAATAACTGTTACCATCCAAAGGAATAGGTCAGAAGCAGGATTTGGTGGAGAGAAAAATGTCATTACTAATTGTTCTACTGACCTCAGCATAGCCTAGTGCCAATCAAAGCATATAACTAAGCAGGCCAGATAAACCGGTGGCTTTCAAACGGTGTAGGAAGCATGGAAAATGTTATCTTCTTCTTCTTTGCACATAATGCACTAGATGGGCATTGGGAACCCTCCATGCTGCAGTTGATCCCAAGTCAGTGCTCTTTTGCGAGGACTACCCAAGCAAAAACTTGCAACTTTGGTGGAAGGGGTGAGACCTACATTCTGTTGACGCCCTTTTGTGCCTGCCCAGCAGTGCAAATACGGTATTTTGTAAAAGGAGGCAACAATGAATTTTTCATGAGGTGGAGGAGTCCAAATAGTCTTGCCCTTTCTTGTGTGAGGGACATTGTCTGATCTTAGGGTTCTAGGCCACCTCCCCCCTTATTTAAATGATATATGGACATGTCGCTTTAGAAATGGCGAATTTTGGGATTGGTGTTTTTGACGTATATGTCAAAATCTAATACATGTGTTCGTGTCTGTGTAACGTAGTTTCCATTCAAGTTTATGTGGAAACCAAGTATGAAGGGAAAAATAAATAATAGTGTGAAAGACTCTCGGGCATGGAAGGGAAAACTCTAGGCTCCTTCTGATTTCCTATCATAGAAAATTTAGGGCAAAAATAGGGAACAGGGTGAGATTGTGGGAAAGCCTAGCTCTAAGGGATTATGTTGGAAATATGGCCTATCAAGGCCTAAATTCCAGTAGTCTCTTGGGAGTGATTGAGAGATTGAAATCTTGGCGTCTTGCAAAATGGAGCCCAGATTTTTTTATCTCGAGTACGCATGAGGCATCGAGAGTTCACGTGTTGAGAAAGCAATTTCTCAAGGAGGTGTGAGGGTCACCTCTTAGTCAGGATTTTATAGGTTAGCCTCATGTTTTGCTGCAATCGGCCAAGGCTTGGAGAATCCAAATGAGAAAAATAGAACCCGAGTACTTATTGAGTATTCGCTCTGTATGGAATGGTCAAGACTTATGGGACATAAGTCCGTATCTTGGCACGAGACCATTGCATGGCATGTGCATTTTCATTTCGTACGGGAAGCCGCTCTTCCAAATGCATTATCCAAGTTTGGAAGAGTCAGTGCACATGTGCTTTGAGAGGGAACCTTGTAATTGAGTTGGATCATGTCCCACAGGGGTACACCTGTAATCCATTGAGAGCCGAATGATCGAAAGTTCTAGCTCAACGGCTTTGATATGGCCAATTATGTATCCTTGCTTTAGACTGTGGAACATATGTTTATTGGGTCGATCTGAGACTTGGCGGAACATCATTCGGGACTAGCTCAATGAAGTACTTCGATACCCATAGTTATTAGCTTGAGATCTCACTAGATATTTTTTCATATTTTATAATGATGAGAAAAACCTAATAATGAGCTTAACCTCCACACAGTGGCACGTAAACCTTCTTCATTTGGAACACCAAAACTTGCTAGTCTCTGCAATCGTTCCATGTCTATAACATTCTGAGAAACCTGATCATCAAATAACCAAATTGGTGACATAGAAACCAGTTGCTGATAATTGAACTATATTTGTTCAGGAGAGTTTGTGTTTAATCTCCTCAAAGAAAAATGAGAAGGGACTCAAAGAGAATCGTTTATATTTTTTTAGTTTTTAAAAACGTAACCCATGATTGCCAGTTTTTCTCGAATCTAAGACATGTATTCATCACCCATTTTGTAGTTTTCCTTTTTCTTATTCACACTTAATTTTTTTTTCATTGGAGCAAAACTAGGATGAAAATTTGGATGATATTGAATTTATAGGCATACATGAATCAAGTAGGAATAATAAACCAATACCTCAAATAAGAATTCCCTGCAACTGCTTTCTGCCTCATTCTTATCAACCATTTGAGAAAATTCCTCATTCAACTACCCATGGCCAACCTCGGAAGGTACTTCTTTGCAGAAACTCTCCTCATCATTCTTATGAATGAACGGAGAAGAAATCCTATCCAATCCATGATCAATTTGAACCTCCTCTTCTTTCCCCCCTTCTTCTTCTTCTTCCTCATTTTTCCTTGGATATTTCAAGCCATGGAAGGTTTTGTGCTCCTTCTCGAACTCAAAGCCAAGCTCTGAAGTGGAGCAATCTTCGCCAAACCACTCGGTTAATGCATCTCTCTGCTTCTCCAAAAACCTCAATTTTTCTTTCAACATCGCAGATCTTCGGGTCTGTCATCTCTAAAGAGCCAGAGAAATAGCAGAAGATGAAGAAGAAGAAGAAAAAGTTATTGAAAAGAAAGAGAAAGTTCAGAGAAGTGAGATAAAACATTGGGTAGAGAGAGAGACTGGTAGTTGGATAATGGAATGGTTGTTAAAAGTTAGGGTTTACAATCAACAAATTTGGTTTTCAAATTTTTCGCTATATATACGGGGAAGAAGAATTTGGAGGGAGAAGGGTAAAATAGTAAAAGTATTCAGATGCATGCTTGTAATGGGTTTAGTGGGCAAGGACGTAAATTGTGCCATAAAGCGGGAGAATTTGGTGGAGCAAATAGCAGAAACATAAATTTTAACTATGGTTTCGTTTTCGGACGAAAACGAAATCAGGTTATTCTAGCATTCGTCCCTAAATTCGCCGAAAGTTTGAAACTTTTTATGTTTCTCTTATTAAAGCACCTCGAATCTCTCTCTCTAAACACCGTTCTCACTCTCTAAGCATCTCTCTCTCTGTCTTTCTACCTGTGAAATCGAAGCGAGCCGTAAAATGTTGCTCTCTGTTCTCTTCTCAAACTCAGAAGGCAATAGTTTGCTACAACGATATGTAAAACTCAGCGATTTTTCATTTTAGTTGCCTCTAAATCATTTAATATGCAAATATTTTATGCTTTCGTTTAGCTGTTAAATAAAATAAAATATAAATATCTGCGACTTTCAGTTCATGTGATTCTTCAATTTCTATTGCTTTAAATCTCAGCAAATTATGGTTTTAATTACTGAAATTTGTAAATTATAATGCACGTTTGTGCGAATTTCATTGATTCCTGAACCAGTACGTAGAACTAATCTTATTTATCAACTATTTAGGTACTTTCTATTAATTATTGAATTGTTGGATCTTTAAATGGACAACGATTATTATAGTGATTCATTTAGAAAAATACATATCAGATTGAAAATATTTATTTTTCTTTTTTTATGATACAAAAAAAGTTTTTTCTTTTTGTTCTCTTTTGATGATTATGTGTCAAAGAGCGGGAAAGGTTCATATGTTTCTTGAATTAGAATCATATCTCTAAATTTTGTTTTCCTTTGTTATTTATCTCTTTTTCCAATGAAAGTTGACTGTATTGTAAGTATTACAGGTAATTCTTGCTTACAAAACATTGTGTCTATCAGTGCACGAGTCAGATTGAGTTCCCCTGAGTTTTCATGTCTGTCAGTGCAAGGGTGAGGTTTAGTTGGCCCGAGTTGTATGTAGTTATGTATAACTCAGGGTACCTAAAAAAAATTAAAGAAGTCCTAAAAATAGTAAAAACTAGGGGAACATTTTATAATTTTTTTGTATATAATTTGAATTTTTATGGCAGAGATTGGTGAGTCTTTTTTTTTGCCATAATCCCTATTTTTATGTTTTCCTTTTTTTGGTTTTCTCTAAAATGTCTCCAACTATAAATCAGTTTTTTTTTAGATCCATTTTTTTTTCCATACCTTTTTAAGCTTATTTGGACTTTTTAAGCTTGCTTTTGGTTTTATTTTACTTCTACTACCTTTATTTTTCAAATTTTATATATATCTTCATTTTCTATAGGGGTTTTTGGCCCTGTACACAAGTGATGCGATTCCACCCAAGTCACTCGCCTAGGCCAAGTGCCAATACCTTGTCTGAGGCAAGTGCCAATACCTTGTCTGAGGCAAGTCCCACAACATTGGTGGCTATACAAAATTGTGCCACCAAGGCTTGGTGTTCTCTGTGAACTTTACATCAAAATTTTGATAGGACATAGGTTATGGTGGTGTGAAAGTTAAAGGAACAGAAGGGTGAGGGAGGAGAGGGGAAACATGGGTGGGACAAGGGCGGTAGCAGCATGCCACACAATGTCCATTCTCAATGTTGAGCCTTTGAACTACGATCTGATTGGACACTGCACCTGTTTTGCCAATTCTTCTACTTTACTGTTTGCTTCCCTCCATTTATGCTTGAAAGTTATTCGAAATGTATTATTGATTTTCTCGATTTGTTCAAAGATTGGAAGGAGTCGCCATCCAACAATTGAAATCAATAATTAATAGAAAGTACCTAAATAGTTGATAAATAAGATTAAATCTACGTACTGGTTCAGGAATCATTGAAATTAGCACAAACTTGCATTATAATTTACAGATTTCAGTAATTCAAACCATAATTTGCTGAGATTTAAAGCAGTAGAAATTGAAGAATCACATGAACTGAAAGTCGCAGATATTTACATTTTATTTAATTTAAAAGCTAAACGAAGGCATAAAGTATTTGCATATTTAATGATTTAGAGGCAACTAAAATGAAAAAGCGCTGAGATTTACATACCGTTCTAGCAAAATATTGCCTTCTGAGTTTGAGAAGAGAACAGAAAGCAACATTTTAAGGTTCACTTCGATTTCACAGGTAGAGAAACAGAGAGAGAGATGCTTACAGAGAGAGAACGGTGTTTAGAGAGAGAGATTCGAGGTACTTCAATGAGAGAAACATAAAAAGTTTCAAACTTTCGGCGAATTTAGGGACGACTGTTAGAATAGCCTGATTTCGTTTTCGTCCGGAACGAAACCATAGTTACAATTTACGTTTTTGCTATTTGCTCCTCCAAATTCTCTTGCTTTGTAGTCCTAAAAATAATAAAAACTAGGGGAACATTTTATAATTTTTTTGTATATAATTTCAATTTTTATGGCAGAGATTGGTGAGTCTTTTTTTTGCCATAATCCCTAATTTTATGTTTTCCTATTTTTTGGTTTTCTCTAAAATGTCTCCAACTATAAATCTGTTTTTTTTTAGATCCATTTTTTTTTTTCATACCTTTTTAAGCTGATTTGGACTTTTTAAGCTTGCTTTTGGTTTTAATTTACTTCTACTACCTTTATTTTTCACATTTTATATATATGTTCATTTTCTGTAGGGGTTTTTGGCCTTGTACACAAGTGATGCGAGTCCACCCAAGTCACTCGCCTAGGCCAAGTGCCAATACCTTGTCTGAGGCAAGTCCCACAACATTGGTGGCTATACAAAATTGTGCCACCAAGGCTTGGTGTTCTCTGTGAACTTTACATCAAAATTTTGATAGGACATAGGTTATGGTGGTGGGAAAGATAAAAGAACAGAAGGGGTGTGGGAGGAGAGGGGAAACATGGGTGGGACAAGGGCAGTAGCAGCATGCCACACAGTGTCCATTCTCCATGTTAAGCCTTTGAACTATGAGTTGAGTGGACACTGCGCCTTTTTTACCAATTCATCTACTTTACTGTTTGCTTCCCTCCATTTATGCTTGAAAGTTATTCGGAACGTATTATTGATTTTCTCGATTTGTTCAAAGATTGGAAGGAGTCACCATTGTGCTAAATCTGGATGGGAGTCCCATATAATAGCATTTTGGCAATCTCCTTCCACTTCATGGATGGAAACCATCTATTGTTGAAATGTCTAAGGCTGTCTAGTAGGGCACCCGCTTTGGCAAGTTTGCCACTATAATAGGACCCATTTAAATGACACCCTAGATTGACTGTCTTGGAACATACCCCAATACCTGCCTGGCCAGGGTTACCAAGGGAACATCCATCAAAATTTAGCTGTTCGAGTCCTTGTTCCGTAGGTAACCAGTGGCCTGTCTGACCCTTATCCTTGGACCTAAGACATAGGATTTGTTTCGAGTTTGTTGACTAGTTCTCCACTGACAGACCTTTGAATTCTTCTTTGTTCCTAGCCCGAAACATCACCTATGCTACTACCTGGTCAATCGGGTCCTTTGTTCAAGTCTTACTGTTCTCCAAAATTCTGCTGTTTCACTCAATCCAAATGCACTAAAGAGTGGCCAATAACTGTTACCCACCAAAGGAATAGGCTAGAAGCAGGATTTGGTGGAAAGAAAAATGTCATTACTAATTGTTCTACTGACCTCAGCAGAGCCCAGTGCCAATCAAATCATATAACCAAGCAGGCCAGATAAACCGGTGGCTTCGGAACGGTGTAGGAAGCATGGAAAATGTTATCTTCTTCTTCTTTGCACATAATGCACTAGATGGGCATTGGGAACTCTCCATGCTGCAGTTGATCCCAAGTCAGTGCACTTTTGCGAGGACTACCCAAGCAAAAACTTGCAACTTTGGTGGAAGGGGTGAGACCTACATTCTGTTGACGACCTTTTGTTTCTGCCCCGCAGTGCAAATAAGGTATTTTGTAAAAGGAGGCAACTGTGAAGATTTCACGAGGTGGAGGAGTCCAAATAGTCCTGCCTTTTGCTTTGTGAGGGACATAAGCTGATCTTAGGGTTCTAGGCCACCTCCCCCCATATCTTAATGATATATGGACATATCGCTTCAGAAAAGGCTAATTTTGGGATTGGTGTTTCTGACGTACATGTTAAAAGCTATTACATGTGTTTGTGTCTTTGTAATGTAGTTTCCATTCATATTTATGTTGAAACCAAGTATGAAGGGAAAAATAAATAATAGTGTGAAAGACGCTCGGGCTTGGAAGGGAAAACTCTAGGCTCCCTTTGATTTCCTATCATACAGAATTTAGGGCAAGAATAGGGAACAGGGTGAGATTGTGGGAAAGCCTAGCTCTAAGGGATTATGTTGGAAATATGGCCTATCAAGGCCTAAATTCCAGTAGTCTCTTGGGAGTGATTGAGAGATTGAAATCTTGGCGTTGTGCAAAATGGATCCCAGATTCTTTTACCTCGAGTACGCATGAGGCATAGAGAGTTTACGTGTTGAGAAAGCAATTTCTCAAAGTGGTGTGAGGGTCACCTCCTAGTCAGGATTTTATAGGTTAGCCTCATGTTTAGCTGCAATCGACCAAGGATTTGAGAATCCAAATGAGAAAAATAGAACCCATGTACTTGTTGAGTATTCGTCCTGTATGGAATCGTCAAGACTTATGGGATATAAGTCTGTATCCTGACAAGAGACCATTGCATGGCATGTGCATTTTCATTTCGTACGGAAAGCCACTCTTCCAAATGCATTATCCAAGTTTGGAAGTGCCAGGGCACATGTGCTTTGAGAGGACCCCTGTAATTGAGTTGGATCATGTCCCGTAGGGGTACACCTGTAATCCATTGAGAGCCGAATGATCGGAAGTTTTGGCTCAGCGGCTTTGATATGGCCAATTATGTGTCCCTGCTTTAGACTGTGGAACATAGGTTTATTGGGTCGATCTGAGACTCGGCGGAACATCATTCGAGACTAGCCCAATGGAGTACTTCGATACTTATAGTTATTAGCCTGAGATCTCACTATCTATTTTTTTCAATTTTATAATGATGAGAAAAACCTAATAATTGCTCAAAAATACGTTAAATATTTATTGTGAATTTTAGAAAATTTTTCAGAATTTTATTTTCTAAAAAAATAAGGGTTTTCATATTGTTTGGCTCAAATTCCACTTTAGTCTTGACCTGTTAGTGCCATGTGGCGTCCGAGTGGCCATAGGGCTGCCACATGGCACCCCACACCTCTCTCTAGGTTCACCTCCCAACTGGGCATTGATCCCTAGGTGGGGGACTAGATTGGCATTTGGTTACTTGTTTTATAAGGGGTTGTGTTATGGTGTCTTGTTATATATTGTTATATAATGTTATAAATTAAGGTGACCTTTTTATCACATGTCTTAATTAACTCACACATGGTCATGCATGGCATGTGTGAAGTTTATTTAATTTATGTATTTGATATTAAAGAGAAAATACATTTTCAAATTTGAGTTGAAAAATATCGTCACACACATGTGTGAAGGGGATATTATCTTTAAATTGATTGGTTTGAAATTTTAGATCTACAAAGTGATTGACTTTGATAAAGAAGAATATCTCCACTTGTGTGAGCTTTGCCAATTACTTATTTGCCTTTGAGCCTTTGTAGTTATCTACTCTAATACATTATTAAAAAAAACTAAGGGTATTTGTAAGGCCATATTGGATACAATTGGAGCAAAAATATGGGCCAAAGACAAAATGGTAAAGTGGCTTAACTTAGGGTTAGGGTGAGTGATAATGGTGTGAAATCCCATCCCTTCATCTAGTGGTTGGATGGGGATGGGTGTACATTAGCCTCTCATGTGCCTTTGGATTAGTGCATCAAAGTGTTGATTGAATCCAAAGTTACACCCATGTTATAAAAGCACATCATGAGATCTCAAACCACATGTTATAAAAGCACATCATGAGATCTCAAACCACAACTTTCTCAACTCTTGAACCATTTTAGAAAATTGTTGCTCCCCTCCTTCTTTTAAGGTTTTGTGAGAGAAAATTGAAGAGAGAGAGCTTTTAGAGTTCCATTAATGGTGATCTTGATGGTGGTCCTCCTTTCTTATGCTTAAGTCCATAGTGTGCATTTATCAAGGTAAACTCCATTGAATTTTTTTTTCTCATAAGATCATATCGTTGGCATCTATAGTTGTTGGAGTTTTGAATTTAGGAAATTTCATTTGATCTTAGTATCCCCATTTAATTATCTTTTTTATCATGCTTATTCATAGTGTGGTCCTTCATGAGTTATATCCTATATGCATGAGAATCCATGATCATGCATAGTATCCATTAATTAGTTTGCTTCAAACTCATCAAATAATTTAGTCTAAGAGTGTCACTTTATTTTCAGAACTTTTTCATCACATTTTTACCTATGGGGGTTTATAATCTTTCCATACAAGACTCTTTTGGTGGTCCGGGGGACCACTGTGTGTAGTTTGGCCATGACTCTCTTGTTCTTTATCCGATTCATTTCAAACCTTTTGTATTCTGTTTTGGATGATAATGCCAGTGTGTTGAGATCTTAAGAAGTGATTTTAAGGTGTGTAATTTCTTCCCATTTGGATTAGACACTCTTGTGAGATTGAACTACTTTTGTACAATCCGAAGGGACAAAATTAAGTCCTTATAGGGCCCGATTGCGTGGCACCGGCACAAGGGGTTCGAAACATGGCTTCCTTATTTTAATTTGACATTCTAATTTCCTGTTTAGTTGATTTTATTCTTTAGAATTTTGTTTAGATTAGTTGCATGATGTATTTAAGCTTTGGGACATAGTTTATGTAATTTGTGCTATGAAAGTGTAATTCATAAGCTAGTCTTGCTTTATATGTAATTGCCCCATAAGGGGTTGGTATTTGGGTTTATTTACAGTGGTTATACAAGGCTAGAAATGGTTGTAATTGTTATGCAAAAAGATTGTTACTTATTCACTTAGCTTGTTTTTAGTAAGTGGCTTGTTGAGGGTATCCATTTTGCCTTGTTTTTCGGCTTGAAAATTTGTCTTAGTCTTTGTATCTACTTTCAAATTCTACTTTGGAGTCTCTACACCCAAGATTATACTCGGTTGGACTAAATCAGGGTTGAAATTGGAATAATTCATGCATGATTCTTTCTAGTTTATACCTTTTATCTTTTAATTTTGTGAGTAGGTACCTTTGTGTTTGAGGGAGGGAGTGAAAAGATGCCTTATATACGTCCGTTGAATGAGAATTGGATCCCTTGCTTTTGGATGGCTCTTTATTTATTTTTTCTTTCGGATTTTGTGTATTTACTTCCATGTGTACATGTATTTAGTGTATTTACTTACTTTTGGATGGCTTTAAGGGGCTGAATGTTGGGCGGACAAAAAACAATGGATGAAGTTTCTATAGGACCTAGGCTTTATGAAAACAAAATAAAGCCTCACCTTAAATCCTCATCCAAAAAGCACTTTTAGCATTTAAAATCTTCATGATGGCTCAAAAATTAATTTCCAACATTGACAATAAAATTTGAAAGTCAGAAAATGGTACAGATCTTGTGGATATGTGAACGGTTATTTTTAGGGCGAAATGTATGGTCTAGATGATTTGTTGCAATATGCATTATTTTTAGAATTTGAAATCCCAAATTTTTGTACAACCATAATATTCAACCTGAGATGATCGATTTAAAAGTTTTTCAACACTTGAATTGCAATTTTGATGAGTTATGAGGTGAGGCTTTACTTATTTTGATAGGGCTGCAACCCTATCAAACCATTTTCAAAAAACAATATACCCATAGAACAAGTGTAGCGGAGATGAGGATGTTAAGATGGATGAGTGGCAAGACAATAACAGATAAAATTCGAAATGAATCCATTTGGGAGAATTTAGGTGTAACACCAATAGGCGATAGGATGAGAGAGAGTAGATTTAGGTGGGCTGGCACCGACCAAGTACAACACCTGTTAGGAGGTGCGAGTTAATTCAAGTGGAAGGACTTCAAGGGGCAAGGGATAGGCCCAAAAGGATGTAGTTGGAAGTAGTTTACAAAGATATGGGAACTTATGACCTCACTAAGGGTATGGCGTTTAATAAAGCAGAATGATGGGCCAGGATTCGTGTAGCCGACTACATTTAACTAGGAAAAGGCTATCATGATGATGACTTCCATGTGTACACGAGTATGCATTTGAGATTTGTTCTTGTTTGTTTTTTTGTTCTCAATTCATCATCATCGGAGCGTTTTCCCAACTCTTTGGGTCTATTACATGAATCATGGTCCACTATTCTGCTTTATCAAGGGCCATACCCTCAATGAGGCCATAAGCCCCCATATATTTTCTTATTACTTCCAACCTTGTCCTTTTGGGCCTACCCCTTGTCTTGTTTGAGTCTTTTCTTCTTTTTTTTTCTCAATTATGAACACTAATTTAGGATTGCATAATTCGTTTTGCACAAATGGTGTAATCTGTGAACACTTAGATGACATGTCAATGCATTTTAGATTTTTAACAGGAAGACACTAGATGATTTTTCTTAGCTTAGATGGTAAGGTGGTAAGTGGAAGGTCTTGGGTTCAATTGTCAATGATGGTCAGTAATAAAAAAAAAAGAAAATATCTCCATACCCCCATTTTAAAGTTTTATATCTTAGACCCAAGGTTTCAAAACATATTTTGGGTCATATAAATTCTAAGTCTTGTATCTTTTAACCCCAGCTAACTTTATCCCTTTTAAACCTATTTTTTTTGCCCCAAGCAAACATAAGAAAGACATCCATTCTAAACAGCATCATTTCTCTCTTCATGTGATTTTCCCCTAAATCTCTCTCTCCATGACTTTCCCCAAACCCCCCTCTCTCTCTCCCAACCCCTCTCTCTCGCCGCTCCCCCAACCTCTCTCTCTCCTCTCACCCCAAACCCTTCTCTCTCTCTCACTCTCTCCTATCCCCGCCTTAACCCCTCTTCCTCTCACCCCCAAATCCTCTCTCTCTCTGTCGCCTGTCCCCAACCCCCCTCTCTCTCTTCTTGCCCCCAAACCCTCTTTCCTTTTAGAGCATAGCTCTGATATGGGTATCAACAATAAGAGTGAAGGGGGTTATAGAGGGTTGAAGAGTGAACCTAAATCTTCATTTTTATGGATGAAGATTCTACTTACAAATTGAAGAGTGAACGCATGGAAGATGTGTTCATGCACCAAGAAGATGTGGTTGGAGTCAATTTACTGTGTCATGATTTGAGTGGCGAGAACTCTGGTTTGGGTTATGTTGGAAAAGTTGCAACAAGGGTTTCATCGGGGAATGTAGCAGTGGTGTAAGCACTTATGATAGATTTAGTGATGGTTGTGAAGAAAATTCTGAGATGATTCCATTGATAAGAATTCTGACATATTTAGAGGGGTTTGTGGTGAGAATTCTGATGTGGGTATAGCAATAATAGCTCTGACAAATTTAGAGGGGTTTGTAGGGAGAAATCTGAGATGGGTAGCGAGGCTAAGTGCTTCAACAAATTTAGGGGGGTTTGAGAGAGAACTCTAAGATGGGTAGCAAGAAAAGGCAATCAGATAACTTTAAGAGAATTTTTGTGGTCAAAATTCGGAGATGCGTGCTGTGAATAAGACCTCTAATGACCTGAAGACAAGTAAAAAGGAAAGGATAGAGCTTGGAAGGAAGTTTCAAAATGCAGTAAGCTTTCATAACTGGGAATTTGCAGAGAGTTTGATCCCTTTGGCTGATATGCCAAGGCTGAATGATGCTATATGTATTGCTTTGGATTCAATCTGGTTTTTGAGGACAGAGTCAGAGCTTCATGGAATTAATGGTTTGATTAGAATGCTTATTTCAAATGGAGCAAACGATTTCACCAGAGCAGCCTTGAGGACTTCATTTCTCGCCTCATGTGTCTCAGCTTGAAGGAGCCAAACAATTTCCACTTCTATTCTCAGCTAAACACCTGGAGAGAGAAAGTAGGGGAAAATACAAAGAGAGAAGGGGTTTGGGAGAATCTCAAGGAAGAGAGAACTTTGGGGAGAATATATCACATAAAGAGATGGAGGGTTTAGAATGAGCGTGTCTTTTTTTATATTTGTTAGGGCTAAAGAAATAGTTAAAAGTGAGTAAAGTTAGTCAGGGGATTAGGAGATATATTTTAAATCCTTGGGTCTATTGAGATATGAAAACCAAAAATAGGGGGTATGGGGATATTTCCCCTAAAAAAAAATACTTGCTCTTTGAATTTTTTTATTGTGTGTAGACCGTTTCAATGCACATCTGTTCACATGGCATCCATATTCAAGTTCATATGGGCTTGGTTTTGATGGCTTAGAATTTCCTTTCAGTAAGCACGAAAATTCGGGAATCAGAGAACTTCTTGAGATTTCAGTGTTCCAGCTGGCAGAGTTCAGCTACTAGGACTGTCTGTCTGGCATTTATCGATGTAATGGTCCTATTCTTAAGGTAGTGGTGAATGAATCTTGACCTCAACCCCTGTTGAAAATAGAATAAATTTTCTTCTCCTTTTACCTAGTGAGAATGCATAAGGGATACAAAAAATGGGATTGATATTATCAGTATGTATGCAGAGAACTTTTACAAGTTACTTCTCTGGTTCTACTTTATCCTACATTTTGTATTTGTTTTAGAAATATGTGGCCTATCGAACCTTTGCTTGTTTGGGCCATCTCTATTTGTTTTGTTGCATCATAGTTTGTCATGTTTGTTGATTTGAATGAATCCCTAAATTATTTATTCTTTTTAACTTTTTCTTTTAAAAAATAAATTGAATGCAGATTTCATGGTGTTCCAGCTGAAGAACGGTTGCATTGGAGGTCTTTTTTAGTTAAGCTTGGAGCAGATAACTTGAAAGGTGCTAAGAATGAAGACCTCTTTGTGGCTTCACACAAGTATGTATTCGTCTTTCATCTTGAATGTGTTTTTCTATTTGCTCATGCGGTAGAATCATATTTTGAAAATGGTTAGAGTATGGCATGTGAAATGAATCTCAACATTTTGTTTAAAAGTTAGCAGACAACCTTTGGTGGTATAATTGGCATGATCAAGAAATATCAAGCAATGAGTCTACGTTCCATAGACTTGTTCCGATTACTAGGCGAGCAAGTTTAGCATCCAACCACCTTCATTTATTGGTCCAAACTCCCTACTTAACCAACAGAAATCGACAAACTTTCGCATATATGCTGATCCAGGTATCTCTAAATGAGAAATACAAATATGCTGAGCCAGGTATCTGTAAATGAGAAATACAACCCATTCTATCTACCCCATTTAGTCAATTAGTCATTTTCCCCCCATATTTCAGGTTTTGGAGGAAAGTCTTGAAACCTTAGGCATGCAAGGAATAAAAAATGTCAGCTAGAACAAGGTTTTCGATGATCACATTGAAAATTAAGGTCGACAAATTGAATCACATGAAAGATTAAAGGGGGATAGCTCCATTTCCCCAACCCCAAGTACTTTGGTTGGTGGATGATGTTTTTACAAGGGATTGTAGCTTCTAGCCTTGTTTCCAGATACTCCAATCACGCTGTCAAATTACTTCCCATGAGTAAAAATAAATGGAAAGCCTGGATTCAACAACACAACTTGGGTTACAAAGTTACAGTTGAGGGAGAAAGACTGGAGGCCCCATCTTAGAGTCTCATCACCAAACTCTCACTTGTGCTTTGGAGGCATTCTAAAAATATTGAGAGAGAGAGAGAGAGAGAGAGAGAGAGAA
>NW_006498085.1:529151-541639 GCF_000471905.2 Amborella trichopoda
AGAGAGAGAGAGAGAATTGAGGTGGTCTATTCCCAATTGCATTTATATTTTCATTTCTTAGTTTTTTAAGCATGAGAAAGAGTAAATTGAGATGGCTATTCTCCATTGCATTTATGTTTTCATATCTTATTTTTTAAGCAGAAAACTTGGATTTCACATGTGCTTTCAGATCTGTTTATATTGTTTATGCTGTGCTCGGGGATGTCTGCGTTTATGTTGTCGGCAAGGATGAGTATGATGAACTTGCATGTAAGCGGATAAGCCCTCATGTTTATTTTCCCTTTCCATTTAAGTTATTTTGATTTCAATTTGATACTTCTTTTATGTGATTTAAAAAGTGGCAGAGGTCATATTTGCCATAATATCATCAGTTAAGGATGTTTGTGGTAAGCCACCCACCGAGCGTATATTCCTAGACAAGTATGGAAAGATCTGCCTATGCCTAGATGAAATTGTTTGGAAGGTAAGCACATATGCTCTGTAATTTATATTTAGAAAAATAAGAAAATATAAAATAACCGAATGCTACCCACGAAAGATGACTTTTGTTTTCTCTTTGTAAGATTCGTAATTTAATGGGAGTTGAAAAGATTCTATGCTCCTCCTGGTGCAAAATGTACATTTGCTCCCTTGGTTGAAACCCAAACTCGAAGTATTTCTAGGACCCCAAATTTTATGGGTGTAACCTACTCAACCTAGCGACCAACCTTAAAAAAGGAAATTGCATCAATACTTTAGAAATTGTTTTTGTGAGGCCATAACTACATCCCAAGCTAGACCTCATTTCACCAATTTCTCAATTTTGAGGACCTGAAAAACTGCAAAAATCATTCTTCTCCATGAAACAACTATCCCGCTTAAGAAAGATTTAGAGCTCTAAAGTGTTCAGCTCCACTACCACCTCAAAAATCAGATCTGACCTGTCCATTTAATGGGTAGTTAATCTATGATATTTGGAAGTTTTAAAGAACTCACAATTTTGGGTTGGAGAATGATTTGTAGGAACTTTGGATCCTTTTGTAGTCATCTGCTATACAAAAGAATGGGCAATGGGTTGGGTCTACTCAATAACCAACCTTTTCATACTAGTTATTTATCAGTGCAAAAAACGAGTACTTGCATCAGAGCTCACGTGGGTCCTGAGCTTGAGTCAGATCTGATAGGCTTGGCTGAGTTTCTATCAGATTCTAGGCTGAGTTCAGCCAAGAAAAGAATAAAATATTGGGAACCTGACAGATACAGTTTGTTCCCATGCATGTTGCTCCGGACTCGGTAACTTGCCAATCTCGAGTTACTCAGGGGAGTTCCATGGCACACCTCTAGCTGTCTGATTTGACCTAATAGCTAGGGGTGATTATGATATTTTTGTACTAAAGGTAATTATTTTGTTTTATACAATCTTCTATAATAATTGTGCATATTGTTTGATTTGTTTTTTTTTGTGGTGAAGGGGATGCTTGAAAACACAGACAAGGATAGAGTGAGAAGGCTGATAAGATTGAAGCCCCCTACTGAGATTTAAGACAGACAATAGGCTGTGTTCTGATCTTGTATGACCACAAATGTGCTTGCAGTTCTATAGTGTAACTTTACAATTTTCAGCTGAGAAGAAAACAATGTTTTACCCCACACACTCTTCCCCCACTTCATTTTTTGGGTAATTACTCCTCCCCCACTCCCCACTGGGTGTTTGAGGTTGATTCTAAGTGCTTCATCATTTTTCAGTTTTTCCCGGTTTCATTTTCTCATTCTAGACATTGCTGAACTATAAATTATGGAAATGTATGCAAAAAGACCATTGGCACAAGGAGATCACATTCTTTATTGACCACCAGACGTGAAACCAAGTGGTTGGGGATGTGTCATTGAGTCGGTACAAAGTTCAAAATAGAATTTATTAATTATTTTGGCAGGTCCAATGGCTAAAAGTGATTGTGATATTCTTGTACAAAAACCGGATAGTCTCGTAATATACTACTCCCATAAATGGTTTCTCCTGCTGCAAAATTGAATATGCTGGCTATCAAAAGGCGGCTAACCACAACTTCCATCTTGAAACTTTATTCTCGACTTCTTACTTTAAATGCATTTTGGTTAATTTCTGCTTCACAGGAACAATTAAATTTCACACTAAAATCATGGAACTGCTCTTCATTTTTGCAAACAATAGTAAAACTACCACCTTTTTTATTGAATGGGACTGTATCATATGCTACCATAAGCAACAACTTTTGCAAAAATGGGTGGTTGCAAACAGTGCCGCACACCTAGTTCAGAGAGAGAGATCTTAATCATACATAATTGGAGTCCATAGGCTATCGAGCAATGAGAGATGGAATTGTCCAGTGGCAGTACCAAGGGTACATGCACTTTTGCGACATTAATGAAGCTTATTTGTGGGCTTTGAAAGGAAGATCTAAGCTTCAGTCGAATAATTCACGCCTCATCATCTAAGGGGACGCTGCCAATGTGATTTCTTAGTGCAAAAATCCAGATCTCGTGCCTTGGGCCTGGTTCTTGATCAGGGACATCGTTGTTTTAGTCTTACATGGGAGAAATAATTTTCAACCGCATTTTCGAAGAATAAAATGATGCTGCTGATCATTTAGCTAAAGAAGGATCGTCGCTCTAATTTCTATTTGTTTCCCGACCTCCTTTGCTGCCTTTTCTCTCGTTCTCTTTTTATTTTCTTATTTTGAATTGTCATCATTATCTCAATGAATTTCACTTACCGTTCAAAAAAAGAAAAGAAAAAAAACAGAGAGAAACCAAGAGAGAGAGATCCTAATTATAACTAATGTGAGAGACCATGGACTATCGAGCAATGAGAAAGAGAGAGAGAGAGAGAGAGAGAGAGAGAGAGAGAGAGAGATCCTGATTATAACTAATGTGAGAGACCATAGACTATCGAATCAGAGAGTGAGAGATCCTAATTATAACTAATGTGAGACGCCATAGACTATCGAGAGCTAAGTATAACTAATGTGAGAGACCATAGACTATCGAATCAGAGAGAGAGAGAGAGAGATCCTAATTATAACTAATGTGAGACACCATAGACTATGGAGAGCCAATTATAACTAATGTGAGAGACCATAGACTATGAGAGCAATGAGAAATCAACATACATGCTCGCACATTTTTATCATACGACAACAGAGCAGTTAGGAAAAAAACAATCTAGAGGGAGAGAGAGAACAGTAAAGGGAAAAAAATCCAGAGAGAGAGAGAGTGAGATGCTATGACTAACCAAGCAATTGGGAACTGAAATTGAAGGCAAAAACCCTGGATTACAAGAAACCAGAGAGGGGGGGTGGAGAAATTTGGAAGAAATGAGAACCCATGTTCCATCTATACACATCCATAAATTATAAATCCCCGAAAAAGCTTTACATCCAAATGTAAAATCGCCATTCCATCATTAATTGCAACATAATATAACCCAAACATCAACACCAACACCAACAAAATCACATTATCATTTCTCTACCGATACAAACAGTGGTGGTTCTTCCAAAATACAAATACGAGTTTTCCAAGTAGGCACACAATACTTCCAAAATACAAATACAACTTTTCCATTTACATATACAGTACGCACACAACACCTATAATGCACCAATTCAAAGCTACAACCGCATGACCTGATATTAGAGAGAGACCAACTGCACAGTCATCAGATTCACGGTTCCTCATACATCTAGACTCACTATATCAACCATATCAACACAGTAGAGAGAGACACAACACCCATAATGCACCAATATAAATCTACAATCGCATGACCTGATATTAGAGAGAGACCAGCTGCATAGTCATCAGATTCACAGTTCTTCATAGATTTAGACTCACCATATCAACCATATCAACACAGCACCAATACAAATCTACAATCGCATGACCTGATATTAGAGAGAGACCAGCTGCATAGTCATCAGATTTACAGTTCTTCATAGATCTAGACTCACCATATCAACCATATCAACACAGTAGAGAGACCTAACATACAACAGAAGTAAGTGGCAGAGTGGCCTTCATAAGGAAATCCAAAGAAAAAGCCCAAATTCAAATGTGTGGGAGCAAATAACAGGCAAGAGAGTCAATGGGTTTTGTTGGATCAAACTCCCTCTTAGCTGCCTTAATCTTTATCCTCATCAAATAATCGACAGCAATCCATGGAAAGCTCAATGGGGTGACCAATTCCCTGCCTGACTCCTCCGTCATGCCCTTCGTTGCTCTAATCTCCTCAAGCTTTTTAACCCACTTAGGGTGGTAGGTCACTTGATACCAAGCTGAAGCCTTCCTTTCATAAAAAGCATTCTTCTCCTCATCACTCAGCTCGACGTCTGAACCAACATTCTCAAAGATGGCTTTGAACTCCTTATTCAAAGCCCTATACGTGTTATTCAGCTTCTCTTTCAATTCACCCACCTTCCGACTGTTATGTTTAGAAATTGAGGAATAACAACTCGTAACCACCTCACCCTCAGAGCTCACATTATACAGCCCAAGGAAAAGAATGATCTGTCTATCATATAGGCATTTATAATGCCAAGCCTCCGACAGAAAGTCCTCAGAGCCCAGCACCTCGAGGTCCAAGTCATAGGGGAGGTCATCAAGGGACTGAGGCTCCATTTCTTTGAACTTTATGTGAGGAGCGTCCTTTATCTTTCGATAGAGGATCCCAAGGATTTTCTCCGATTTGTAAGAGAAAATTCCATCCTTCTCCATGAAGTCAGGGTACATCTTGGGTTTAAGGTTATTGGGCAAGAAGACTTGCTTACCGGTTTTGGGAACATCTACGGCTATTGCTGCTAGCTCTGCCAAGTAAAGGCAATTCTCGTCTAGCGCCCCGTCCTTACTTAGGTCTGCATGCACCACATGAGCGTTGCTTATCTGCCCAATGCTATCACTCACCATATGCTTCATGAAGAATTCGATTATATCCTAATGAAAAATAGAAGAATAATATAGCATCATTAAAAGGACAAAAATTTCAACTATAAAATGGATACTCTAAGAATATAGCATCATTAGAAGGACAAACAATTTTAACAATAAAATGACTACTCTCTCTCTCTCTCTCTAGACGACATAGATGGCATGATCAGGAGAACCAAGATCAAATTAAATAAAACAGTAGTGTGAAAGGATTGAAGATACATGCCTTCTCCAGATACCGAAAAGAATGAAAAAAGAATCAGACACAAATGGTAAATCAATCATTTGGAGTTACAGGTACAATGACATTGACGACAATGAGAACTGTTCTGGTTGTCTTCTAAAAGATCAAGGTGTTGCAAATATTTTTTTAAACTTCAGAATGAGACCTGTGCTTCCCCACAATAACTTCGCCCACGCACTGTCGAGTCTTGAAAACAGAAGACAAGACCAGCTCAGCATACCCAATGGTTAGATGTTTCCGTTTTTGATGGTCAGGGAAGTGCCCTTTTCACTAATTAAAAAAACTCATAAGACTTCACTCTCCAAGTTATCTCCACTTGGGACCAAGCCAAGTCCAACACAGAGCACACCTTTTTGAGCATGCCTTGAACAGTATAGAAGCTTTCTAATCCATACATAAATTGGTGACAAACAGAAATAAAAAGCATGCAAAACCAACATCTAGCAATAAATTCGCAATCAAAAGGGTTCAGAATAAGATCCAGCTATATAAGTAACCACACCTCCACCTAATGTTTGAACTTAATTACCTCTCTATTCTTGCCATTGTGTAATTAGAAGGCATCATACAAAACCAGTTTGTCTTGTCGCTTTTAATTCAATGTGACGCCACTTACAGGAAAACAGTTCTCATGGTTTACAAAACAGTAGTGTGTATTTATGCTTTCATGATAATATATCATATCATTAAAAAAATGTTGCTACTTGAACAATAAAAAAGACAGATCAGGAAGTTGGTTGTTGAACCATATCAAACCAGTAGTTGTGTGGAATTAAAGGAGGGTCAATCACGACACAAAAACACCAAAAGTCACTAACTGAACTTGCAGAAAAAATCAAAGCAGAGAAAAATCTTGATACATTGATGGTCTTTCAGTTCACTGCAGTTCTGCTGTATCATGTCACCAGACTATCCAGATAACCAAATGTTTCAAGTTTCTAAGCCAATTTCCAGTGAACAGTATATTGATTCCCATGCATGTATTAGGTTAATGCGTGCATTAGGTATAGTCACAAGTGCCACAATGAATGATATATTACTCTACTCTACAACTTAGGGAACAATTTCGTGCAACACCATATACAGCTTCAAAACCATATACAGTTTCAAAATTTGAAACAAATTTCTATGAAAATTAATTCTCCAGAATCCCCCATCAAAACCAAGTTTAATCAAATCCTAATAATTCCAAAGAAAGTTGACAGATTGCAGCAGAATTGAATAAGACAAAATTGTTCAAAAACCTTGCTAGTAAAAGTTGCAATAGTAAGCACATAAAACGTTATCCTATTTCTCAAAAAACAATGGGCACATAAAAAAGCAACCAAACTGTTGTCACAAGATATAGCAAAAATACCATCCAAAATAAATTGTCATAAAGGCAGAAGGCATACCTGAGACGACACTTGCCGTGGGGCAAATTTGGCTTCGCCAGAATCATAGTCCATCGCAGCCCAACTCTTGCCACTTGGAGGCACGAGCGTTTCGTTCCACGTGACAAAGTAAGTATCTCCATCTAGATCACTTCCTGATGCCTCGTTGGTATGCGGTCGATCCCCCTTTTGAGGGAAAACCAAACAATCAACTAAATGGTGCAACCCAGGCACATCAACTGCTTCGAGAACCCGAATTTCCCCAGGGTGGAGGCAAGGGTTCTTGGCAACAACAACAGTTCCTGTGATTACCTTCACATTGTGTTTCCTCTTAGAGAAACTCTTACCATGTTTAATGAAACAATTCTCCAAAGAAGGGCTCGAGACTTGGATAAAGCACTGCCCATGCTCTAGCTCGCCTAACTCATCCAAACATCCCATCAACCACCGACCATCAGGATTAAATATCCTTGCTTTTGCAAGTAAGTCACCTAACTGAGCAGCTCGAATGCATGACAGCATCTCTCTAAGGTGGGGTTCAGTTTGAGGTGTGAATCCAGCACTCAACATAATTGCAGCTGTATTGGCTTGCTCCCCACAAGAATTAGTCACTACCTTGTGTGCCACCTCGCCATTCACGAGTATTTGGCTCAAATCAGACACCATTGAATCTTGCAACTCCAAGAAGGCCTCATTAGGCACCTTCAAGGTTGAAAGGAGGGTTATTATCTGCCTATTTAGGTATCCAGGTTGGAAACGGGTCCAAGTAATAACCTCAAGCATGGTGTGCTTTGATTCGAATTTGAACATGCTTGGTCTTATCGAGAGTTTGGCCTTCCCATCACGAGGCCAAGTCACAATGACACCCTTGCAGCCTGCATACCTGACTTGGTAAGCACAAGGAGGGTTTTCAGAGAGCTTCAACTTGCTCGCAACTTGGGTTGCGAGCTCTGGTGTGATCTTCCCTATCCCATCGGAGAAAACATATCCATTTCTTTTTATCTCTGCGAGCTTAAAGTTTACATCCTTCTGATCAAATTCAACTGTGGCATAAGTCGAGGAAAAGCACATTCCCATCCTTGCCGCACATTTCGCGACATTCTCATCCGTGAACTTACCCATCCACGACCTAATTGAGTCGGCAGTCGTCTTCTCAGTATCAGCAAAAAACCACGCTGACCGGTCCCTCAATTGGTTTGATGAGAATGCTAAAAATAAATACCTACGCCCACATAGATTAAAACCATCAAAAGCAATACTTCTCACCCTCCTGAATATTGCTGTCTTTTGTGCAGTTTTGCTATGAGAGAAATCCTTGACAATGGGAGCAGTGTAGATAGAAAGAACACCCGAATTCAGAGTTTGGAGCCCTTCATCCGTGAATGTAACCCTAATAAACCGGTCCGATATTTCTCTGTAATTCCTAAGGACCCGGTTAGAGAGCTCGACCTGAGGAGGAAGACACTGAGCTCCAGTTGGGGTAATCATCAACCGCCTCACCTCTACGCTATCTTCGGGAATATGGGTTTCCTTCACAAGCCTTGGATTCTTCAAGAGCCATTCTTGGACAGTCTTCAACTCCTTATA
This sequence comes from Amborella trichopoda, assembly GCF_000471905.2. Next base: position 537,297 of record NW_006498085.1, read on the forward strand.
CGCATCAAAAACTGGGCGGTGACAAGAGTACATGTGCCTTAGGGCTGCAGTGTTAACTTCAGGAGATTGGCTCCTCAACAAGTCAAAAAATTCCTTGCACAACCTATGCTGATTTATAATACCCTTGTGTACCAAGCAAGTAACCAAATACACCACCTCGAAGCTTAACCCCTCCTGAATATTTACTGAAAAAAAATGATTGCGCATCGGTTTCATGAATCCAGGCTCGGTGCTCACTTTAGGAGGATAATCCTGAGGTCCAAGGACTTTTTGCAAAACTCCGTGCTCCAAGATCCTACACTCCCTGAAGTAGTCCCTCGCCTTCTCCATTTTAAGTCCATAACGAGGAGAGAATGAGATTTTATAACAACGGCACCGACCCACCGCACCATTACCAGTGAAATCAGTGGTCCTTATCCATGGGTCCTCATCATCCAACAAAAGGAAAGGAACAGTGACATGGGTGTCATCGTTATCTGTCCTGTAATAAATCAAAGGTGATGAACTCAACTGCACAAGCATCCCTAAAGAAGCTTGCTCTTGAAAAAAATGCACCCACTGAATATCTCGGATTGGGAACTCCAACTTCATATCGCATTTGATCACAACTTTCTGGTTTGAGTCTTTGATGGAGAAAGTGATGTCCTTAGTGAAAAAAACCCCACAAGTTCCATCATACGGATCCACATGAAAGTCTACCCCCAAATTGGGCCCCTCCCAACCAACCCAAAACTCGGACCAACTAAACAAAGACCCAATTTGAACCTTGCAATTTTCAAATTTTATAGGAAGAGTGGTCTTTCTCCATGCCACACGAAATGAGCTGTTCATCCCGACATGAACTTTCAAAGGGGATGAATCCAAAATTAGTGCACATTTGCCTGACAAAGTTTCAGCCCTCTTTGCACACTTAGGTATTGCAAAATGCACGAATGCATGTGGAATGACCCTTGTAACATCAATAGTTCTTCTGACTTGTGAAGCATCGACTTCATAATCAGGATAGGAATTGGGTGGTGTCAATGACCGCTTCAGTCTACATCTCATTATTGACCCAACTGCGCGTTCTAAATACTCAGTAAGCTCTTTTGCTGAGGTCCTCTCATCAAAACCCCCTATACTGACTTGTGTGATGACCAGCTTCTTCTTGTCATCTTCACTGCTATCTATCACCATTTTCTCACTTCAGATTTTCACAGTTCAAAACACGAAGCACTGGATACTATTATATGTCCAAGTCCAAGTCAAGTGCAGCTGCACAAGAAGAGCTACAGGATGAGTCCTTTGTAACATGCCAGCAGTTATTGATGAAATATAAAACTGCATATAAAATCAATTTTACTTTTGATTTTTCCAATTGGAGCTTGAGTTTCTTATCGAGTCAGATATGAAACAAATTAAAAAAGGGCACAATGCAGGATCATCCATTCTCCATTTCTAACACAAATCCCATCAAAATTCAAGTATCTACATCAAATAAGAAAAATAAAAATAGTCCATCCTATACTCAATATCACAATGATGCCTATGCAAGAACATAAGCAGGATGAACTCCTTGTAACCACCAAAGAAATTACGACGAGAATTCCAAAATGAACCTCATGTTTCAAGTCTCATCAAACCAGAAAATGAAAAAGAACTAAATAAAGAAAAGTGATCACAACTACGGTAAATTGCCGTATTCTAACTACCCATTCTTGATTCATTTCCCAACGAGATTTATGTATATCCTTAGAAAGACTGGAAGTAGAAAGCTTAACCAATACTTACGAGCTCAAACAACGAGGAACTAAAACTGTTTATACTCTGAAACTCCAAAAGAAATCACCCATTCTCCAAATAAGTTTCTGTTCAAAATACGAGGCATTGGATGGTTATTCCACAACATGCAAGTACATCCATATCTTTATTTATTTATTTTGTTGAGTGAGAGCTTATTACACCTATATTTACCAATAAAACAATAATAAATCCCCAAAGATCAGTTTGGTCACAGCATGCCCATGAAACCAGAAATGTACCAGACTAATAAATAAGGGATCTACAATATCAGCCATGGATCTACAATATCGGCCATCCTCTCATTTAAACGATCCATTGCTAAATAACTCCCATCAATATTCAAGCATATCCGCTAGTGTAACTAAAAAACTTGCAATTTCCAATTAAAAGGTGCTTTGGTCGAATTTCAACAGTCAAAATGGAATTAAAAATACATCAATCAAAATGGAACACTATAATAAGAGAGAGAAATCATATAATCATCCATTCTAATCATCAACTCCTAATATAAATTCATAAATTCAATTATATCTACTAGGATAACAATAAAAATTTGCACTCCTCACTTGTGTAGGTGCCTTTGCTAAAATTTTTCATCAACAATAAATGAAACAGAATTAAAGAAGGAAAACCACAGTATTATCCATTCTCCTACACTATTCAACAATAAATGAAACAGACAAATAAAGAAGGGAAACCACAGTATCATCCATTCTCCTACACCAATTGGATAGACTTCTTGCTTGAATTTTCATCAATTAAAAAATTGTTGGGTTCTCATTATAATAAAAAGGAAAAAAATTATGTAAGGTTGCAACCTTAAAATGTAGAATTAAAGGTGCACCTACAAAATCCATCATAAAAGGTTGTTTGGATGTTGCAAAACACTATAATTGTTCATCTCGACATCGAGATGTATAAATATGAAACGAAAAAAGGATTACGAGTCCACGAAATAGTGTATCTTGCAATACATTATCTGGACCGTTCATTTTCAAGATTTTCATGTGTTTATGGATCTACTTGATTTGAACCATTTTAGAGTTTAAAATTTTATAATTAGAGATGAAAATAGATTCTCGAGCCATCCTTGAGAATTTTTTATATCAAAACTACATTTATGATAAAATTTAGAGGTAAGCCTGTATTGTTTAAGGTTACAACCTTATGCAAACCACACCCTAATAAAAATGGAAAAGATCTAATACAAAAAGCAAAATTCCAGTACCATCCCTTCCCCAATTCTAATTATCAAACTCTAACATAATTCCCATAAAAATTCAAGCACATAATAAGCACAAGTTTCTCCTTTTTTTCAATCTCATATTGTCCCCCACAAATTTCAATCGATCAAAATTTTCTCAAATAGAATCATAGCATCATCAACTCTGCTATACAGTTGATGACTAAGATATAATTGCCATTAAAATTCGAGTATATCACTCAGAAATGCAGACACAAAAAAACTTACCATTGCACAATAGCTTCAAGAAACAAAGCGCCAAAAGAATTCCTCTCTCTCGATGTTCAGAGGTTTATTCTGAAATCACCCAAAAACAACATCAAAATGCCATGTTTGATTGCTCTGATTCATGATTTTCTCTCAACTTTTCTCTAGCAAGATCAAAGGGAAAAGCCCTCAACTTTTCTCTAGCAAGATCAAAGGGAAAAGCCTTCACTTTCAGTGAACTTACTGTCATCTTGCTTCTCAGTTTCTCTCTCTGCTTGTTTCACGTTCAAAACTATCAGATGAAGTCAAAACCACCAACCCCCTCTCACTCTCTCTGTCATTTCTCAACAAAATCAAATGAATTTGGAACTTTCTCGCTCTTGCCCCTGATTTTAGACACAGAGTAAGAGAGAGATTCTTAGAGAGAGGAAGAGGGCAAAATCAGGAATTAGTTTAGGGAGGGGGGGACAAATTCGCAGGGGAAGGAGATGATTGCTCAGCCAGAGATAAAGAAAGAGTCTTAGAAAGAGAAAGAGGCAGTAAAACCCAGATTTAACTTGGAGAGGAAAAGTCGAGACCGAAACCAAAATATTAATCTTTTAGCTAAAAGAGAGAGACACAGAGAAAGAGATGATTCCAGACAGAGGTTATTAGAGAGACTGAAATAGGAATTTTTAGCTTAGAGAGAGAGGAAGTGGCGGAGAAAGAGAGAGTCAATTGCTAAGGCAGAGATACAAAGATTAGTAGACAGAGAAAGGGAGAGAGAGAGAGCAACATAGGATCTTTAGCTCAGCCAGAAATACAGAGATTATTAGACAGGAAAAGATGAGAGAGAGAAGAATGGGATCTTCTGCTTAGAGAGAGAGAGAGAGAGAGTTGCAAAGAAGGGAAAGAGAATTACTCGGCAGGAATATTGAGATTGCTAAACAAGGAAGCAAGAGAGCACGCAATAGAACCTCTTCTAGCTTACTGAGAGAGAGAGAGAGAGAGAGAGAGAGAGAGAGAGTAGTGAGAAGAAAGGTAAAGGAAGAAGTAAGTTAGTCGTACACGACGAACGAAGTAAACAACGAAGAAGTAACTACAACCGAAACGAAAGTAAGAAGGAGGAAGG
>NW_006498085.1:541679-560824 GCF_000471905.2 Amborella trichopoda
TAACGTAACGTAACGTACGAGTAACGTAGTAACGTAACGAACGTAACGAACGTAACGTACGAACGTACGAGACGTACGTACGTAGACGACGTAGAGAAGAGAGAGAGAGAGAGAGAGAGAGAGAGAGAGAGAGAGAGTTGCAGATAAAGGGAAAGAGATAATTGCTCAGCCAGAAATACAGAGATATCCAACAAAGATAAGAGAGAGGGAGAGAGCTCAATAGGATCTTTAGCTTAGAGACATAGTTACAGAGAAACTGAAAGGGATAACTGCTAAGCCAGAGATATTAGAGATTATTAGACAGAGAGAGAGAGAGAGAAATAGGATCCTTATCTTCGAGAAAAAAATTTTCAGAGAAAGGGAAAGAGACACTTAGCCAGAAATACTGAGATTATTACATAGAGAAGAGAGAGAGCAATATGATCCTCAGCTCAGAGAGAGAGGGAGAGATGAAGTTACAGTCATTCAGGCAGATATACAAAAAGAAATACAGAGCAGAGAGAGAGAGAGACACTTAGCTTAGAGAGAGAAAGCAACACTTGATCAGAGAGAAAGTAACAGTTGACCAGCCAGACCTAGCTCAGAGTAAGAGAGATGAAGTTACAGTAAATCAGTCAGATATACATAAAGAAATATAGAGCAGAGAGAGACATAGCTTAGAGAGATAAAGCTACCCTAGATCAGCCAGACTTAAGCTTTTAGAGAGAGAGAGAGGAAGAAATACTTGCAGCCAGAAATTCATGAAGAAATGTAGAGAGAGAAAACCAGATTTCTTAGGAGAGAGAAAGAGGCTTTGCGCTTAGAGAGAGATGCGCATGCATTTGCCGAAAGGGGTTTTGAAAGCGTGAAACTCACTTCGAGGTGTAAGTTTTCGGGAAGGATAGCGTGAATAAGAAGCCAAAGGAGACACTTCTCGTAGGGGCATCTTCGAAAATCCTAGACGAGTGTCTTTAGTTTTTTACGCGTGTCTGTTCGCGAGATACACTACAAATGTAGTTTTTCCACGTGTCTGTGTCTGTTTACGAGATATACTGCATTTCTAGTTTTCTAGTATGCGCGCGCGCGCGTCCATAATATCTTTAGGGTTTTTGTCATGCTACCGTATTTGGTGGTGTATTCTTTTAAAGACGTCAATACTGTTGGACTATTAGATTACCCATATGCAGTACTTTTTTGTTTAGTGGAATTTTAAGTAATTAATCAAAAATAAAATAAATTTTTTAATAGAAATAAAAATATTTATTAACAATAATAGACGATATTATCAATATGGTGTGTGACATCGTCCTCATAATGTATTAATTGTTTTGTAATTATTTACTTTTTAAGAAGAGGTTTCATTTTTTTTTTCCAACCATCATCTCCAAAAGAAAAGAAAAGAAAAAAAAAAAAGGGTGATGCGGTTTTTATAGAGCCTAGGCTCTAAACAATCGAATTAGAGCCTACCTTCAAATAGTGTAGAGAAATGTGGTTTTAACACTGAAATTTTTTGTGAAAGCCTTAAAATATATTTTCATCTTTATTTAGAAAGTTTAAAGCTTCAAAATAGTGTAAATCGACGTATCTATGAAAACTTAAAAATTTTAAAAATTGACAATCCAAAAATGCATTACAAAATATACTATTTTCAAAACTTGAAATCTATTTTTTTCTCATATCCATGTATCTTGATGTCGAGATGATCAATTTGAGGATATTTGAGCATCAAAACAATCTCTTCTGATGAAATTTTTTATGTAGGATCTAATTTGATTGTTTAGAGCCTCGGCTTTATCTAAACTTTTTCCCTGTAAAAAAAAAAAGGGTATTTTAAGTTTTAAATAACGTATTTGATTCATTTAATTAGGATTTTTATATTAAGGATGCTATAAGCCTTAAGTTTTGTGAAAAGTAAAGCCTCGAGTTGAAATTTTGTCAGCAAAATACTTTTGGCATAGAAAATCTTTTAGATTGCTTTAAAATCTATTTTTTACCATCAATTATGGATTTTTAGCCGAGAAAATGGTATAGATCTTGTAGATATGTGAACGCTTTAAAATGGGCGGTCTAATGTGTTATAATATATACTATTTTAGAATTTAAATCTTTTTTTTTTTCTTCTATTTTTTACCATCAATTATGGATTTTTAGCCAAGAAAATGGTATAGATCTTGTAGATATGTGAACGCTTTAAAATGGGCGGTCTAGTGTGTTATAATATATACTATTTTAGAATTTAAATCTTTTTTTTTCTTTTCAGGCATAATATAAATGTCAAGATGATCGATTTGAAGGTTTTGAGACGCTAGAACTATAATATTTGGTGAGTTTTGAGGTGAAGCTCTACTTTTTTTCCATAAATCCTTGGCCTTATTTGAAGGGCTTCCATATTTTAATTAGAATTAAGATTTCTTTAGTTCTAAGTAAGACCTTTCATTTCTTTAATTCTAACTTCTAAGTAATACCTTTCATTACAAATAATGGTGGCAGGTATAGTTTCATAAAGATTTTAGTTACTATTTAGAACTGTTATTTTCTTGAATTCTTGTGAATTTTACACATTCATTGGAGCAAGGCTTGTTAGCTTTTTTTAAATTTCAAATCAATTTTATCAATATTTAACATCTTTTGAGTTTTTTTTTTCTTGCAGGAATCTATGCTAGTATAATAACTTGGAATCTATGCTAGTATAATAACTTGACAGCTTCGCAAAGAAGATTAGAATAAGCACTAGATCTTAAAGAAAGGAGATTCATGTTTACGCGTCTAAAGAAAGTCAAAAAAATAAACAACCCCTTCATGGTATTTTCTAAAAGAAAGAAATTTATAGGGCCAATATTAGGCTAGACCCCCTTAAAAGTAAAGGGAGCATTTTTTATTTGTACTTTGACATCTCATCTATGAGAAGAAGGGTGCCGATTGTATAGAGTCGAGGCTCTAAACAATCAAAGTAAAACACACAATTTGGAATGTGGCTTGAATATGGGAAATCTTTGTGATAGGCTTAAAATATATTTTTATTTTAAAAGCTTAAAAATGGTGTGGATCGAACAAATCTACAAAATTTTGAAAATTGATGGTCCAAAAATGTGTTATAAGAAACACAATTTTCAAAACTTGAAATCCATTTTTTTCTCATGTCTATGCATTTTAATGTCAAGATGATCAATTTGAGGATATTTGAGTATCAAAACAACATCTTCTAGTGAAATTTTTGAGTTGAACTCTAATTTGATTGTTTAGAGCCTCCGCTCTATGTAAAATTTTTCATGGTTTGTATAGAGCCGAGGCTCTAAACGATCAAATTAGAACCTACCTTCATATAGTACTGAAAAATATGGTTTCAATATTGTAAATCTTTGTTATAGCTTTAAAATATATTTTTATCTTTAATTATAAAATTTGAAGCTTTAAAATAGTCTATATTGAACAGATCTATGGAAACTTGAAAATCTTGAAAATTGACGGTCCAAAAATGTGTTACAAGATGCATTGTTTCCAACACTTGAAATCCATTTTTTTCTCATGTCCATTCATCTTGATGTAGAGATGATCAATTTGAGGATATTTTGGCATCAAAACAACCTCTTCTAGTGCAAATTTTGAGGTGGGCTCCAATTTGATTGTTTAGAGCCTCGGTTCTATATAAACTTTTCCCTCTCTCAAAATATAAATACATGGTTTGAAGCGCGAAAATCATCTATCTATTTTTCCAAAGTCATGAGATGGGGTATGGTTAAAATAGCAAATGGCATGTGCATGATGCTCCTACTGAGATATTAGATAAAAATGGTTTTTAAATATTTGATTACAAAAAGGAAAATATCATTTTAATTAATTACATTTTAAATCATTCAGTATTATTTTTATAGCTATTTAATTTTCTAACCTTTTCTCTATCTTTTTTTTTTTTTTGAGTTTTCAAGTTTCTAGTTTTCTAGCTCATATCTTTTTTTGTTTTTTAGTTTTCGAGTTCTCTCTATTCATCTATCTATCTTTTCCAATCACACGTACTCACCACAATTTATAATATAAATATTTTCCTTGTAAAATTTTGTAAAAATATAATTAGACCAAGATTTGTTTTAATTTCCACCATTGGGTTCATTCGATGAATTTTGAGTTGACATTTAAGTAAGTGCCTCATTGAAAGATCCACCTCCATATATCATACACGGATTTTAATTTTAATTAGCCAAGTTAACATATCATCATTTTAAGTCAGTAAAAATATCATTGTAATTAGATTTTTTATGTGGTCTTTTAATTAGTAAAATCTTTCATGGAAATTACAGTCTATGTTTTTTAAATGTTTAGTTGCTTTGGGTTAATATATCCATGCATATTTGAGAATTATTTTGTAAATATTTTTATTAGGTGCATCTATATTTTAAGAGTATACACTCAAACTTCTATATAATTTGGATTTGTAATAAAAAAAAATTAAATTAAAAAACAACATAATCTGATCGGCCTAGATTGAATCTGAGACATTAGATGTGTACTATTGCAACAGCCCTTAGGCAGACAAAATCTTTTTCCCACGGATATATAGCTAAGTATCTTAAAAGAGTTTTACAAGCATATTAAAACTCTGGGTTTATTCATGTCCTTTTTTTTTTTTGTAAGATCGGTGTTTTTATTGAATCGAACAAATTTAGGATTTGGTGAACTATTAGATAGACCGATTTAATCTGTTATGTTTCTGATAACAATATTAATTTCTACTATTTTCAAAATCAACACCATCAATGAGATCTTCAATTCTTGTCAAACTATATCTTCTCCCTCTTTCTTATTTACATCCAACACTAATACATCCTAAAATTGATTGTGGATTGGTTTTAAATGCATTCATTCATCACCAAAACAATGAAAATATAGAAAAAATAAAAAACAAAAATATATGCATAATTAATCATAAAATAATAGAGAAAGAATAAGTCAAAAACTAAGAGAAAAACAATAATCTACATACTTGAATCAATTTAGCGAGGAGAGGATTTCAACTCGAATACTTCAGAATTGCAAAAAACCTTGGCTGCTATAATAAATAGGTTAACACGCCGCCTTTGGAAAGCCCTATAACGATTATGTGCCCCTTACAAAATTTGGGCCGTTCATCTCATCTCATTTTTTTGCAAATATTTAAGAAAATAGAAGTTATCCCCTACTGAAAGTAATAAACCTAGAACTTACTAAGAGTAGTAAACTTATGACTTTGCAAAAGAAAATGGAGAAATATAGAACGAGATGATTTACCTTTGGTATGATGTTGTCACAACTAATCTTGACCATTGGATATGAAATTAGGAGACTGCATTTATTCCATTGACTAAGCTCAAACTTAAAGAAATTTTCTCGAACTTTGTGATATACCCAAACTATTAAATTCCATATCTGATGGTTGTAAGTAATTGGGACTGTACCAAAGGTAAATGGTCTCCTTAAATACAATCCCAAAAAAAGCACCCTTCCAAAATCCCTAATCCCCTATTGGATTTTGAGCATTCATCTTATCTTATAGCAAATAACAGTAAGAGAATATTGAAATTATCTACATGACATATACTACTTTTTAATGTATTTGTATTACTCATCACCAAGTCATAATGATCTTCCATTTTGTTTGATTAATTTAGAACCTAGAACAAGACTTAAAATTCTAATGTATTTTATTATTGCAAGATTTTCCATATATAAAGGTTTCTCATACTCCTATTTCAATCCATCACTTGAATCATATTTTCCTACTATTTACAAAAACTTCTAAAGTACTTATATGCATTATTGAGAACAAGTATCATCATAAAAGTTATAAATTTCTTCTTGACAAGATGATGGGCAAACATATCCCTAGTCAAAGACTCACCTCTCTCTCTCTCTCCATGACAATTACCTCATGTTGGTAGCTGTCCTTCTAAATCATTTGTATGACTAATAGAGAAAAATTAGGAATATGACATCTAAATTTCTTTTCCACCACCTTTTTTCCCTTCTATTTGCCCAAAACCTCTCTTTCCTAAAGAATCTAACTCATTAGACATCTGATAACATGATAACAATTACCTCATGTTGGTAGCTGTCCTTCTAAATCATTTGTATGACTAATAGAGAAAAATTAGGAATATGGCATCTAAATTTCTTTTTCACCACCTTTTTTCCCTCCTATTTGCCCAAAACCTCTCTTTCGTAAAGAATCTAACTCATTAGACATCTAATCACATGACAAAATCTGGTAAAAAAGAAGACCATATCTATTCCCCTTGAAAATATCTTGTATTTGTTATTTAGTTTTATTTTTAAATAAAAATGAACTAGAGACAAGAAATAGATAATAGGAGTTTGTAGTTCCCTGCTGATGTCGGGGTGATTGGTCCCACAATATTCATCCCCCACTGGAAGAACGGCCATGTCATAAGAGTCAGATGTAACGGCTCAGGAGACTGATGGATGTAGTCAGCGTGTATTTGACATGATCAAATGAATCCCTTGCCGGAAATAATGTGCGTTAAAACATTCAAGAAATTGAGTCTTAATTCTTGAATAAAATCACACCTAAGGATTATACACAAGCTGTCACATTTTGGCTACTAGGTGTATGAGAACTCAAATCATTTTTTCTTTTTTCTTGAAACTACTCATCCAGTTTTTCTAAAGTGGATTCCAAACTTTCCCATCAAGAAGATCCTTCCAAGTAGGCCTTTCGCCCGCGAAAATATACAATTTGCCCTTGCCCTTACTCACCATAGATTGTATAGGTACTGTTAATCATTATTATTTTTGGAAATTGATTCTGGATAAACATCGCCATTTTTATGTCGGAAAACAACTAGAATTTAATAATTTGATCTTCAGTTGTTTTCATGTGGAACAAGTAGGATCTTTCCCATTACCACTACAGAGAAAATTGTTTTCGTGAGGCCATAACTACATCAAATCTACACCTCATTTCGCCAATTTCTCAATTTTGAGGACCTGAGAAACTGCAAAAATCATTCTTCTCCCCAAAAGTAATATCCCACCTATGAAAGATTTAGAGCACTTATAAGTGTTCATCTCCACTACCACCTCAAAAATCAGATCTGACCTGTCCATTTAATGGGTAGTTAATATTTGAAGCTTTTTAAGAACTCACAATTTTGGGTTGGAGAATTACTTGTAGGAACTTTGGATCCTTTTGTAGTCATCTGCTATATATAAGAATGGGAAATGGGCTGGGTCTACTCAACAACCAAACCCTTAGTACTTGTTATTTATTAGTATAAAAAATAAAGGGTTTTGTTATGCTATGCTACGCTACACTATTTATGGTGTATACCTTTAAAGTCCTCAACATTTTTTGATATTTAGATATCTTTATCCTATAGTACTGTAGCTTTTTGTCTTGGCGTATTTTAAGTAATTAGTCAATGATAAAGTAGAAATTTATAATAAAAGTAAAAGCATTTATGAACAATAGTGACAATGACATCACTGATATGGTGTGTCACATCACCCATATAGTGCATTAATTATTTTTTAACTGCTATAGAATGCCACTATTTTTTTAGAGAAATATCCATTCTACCTCTTTAAATGACCAAAACCGCCCCTGCATGAAAATTTTTATATTACAATGCAAGTGTATCTAAGTGTCCAAAAATGTTGAGGACTTTAAAGGTGTACACCTCAAGTGGTGTAGCGTAACAAAACCTAAAAATAAATACTTGTATAAGAGCTCACTAGGGGCCTGAGCTTGAGTCAGGTGTGATAGACTAACTGATTTCTATCAGATACTGGGCCGATTTTAGCCAAGAAAAGAATAACATATTGAGAACATGACAGATACAATTTGTTCCCATGTGTATGGATCCGGTCTCGACAACTTGTTAATCTTGAGTTACTTAGGGGAGTTCCATGACACACTTCGAGCTATCTGATTTGACATCTAATAGTTAGGGGTGATTATGATCTTTTTACACTAAAGATAATTATTTTATTTTATACAATTTTCTATAATAATTGTGGGTGTTGTTTGATTTGTTGTTTTTATGTGGTGAAGGGGATGCTTGAAAACACAAACAAGGATAGAGTGAGAAGGCTGATAAGATTCAAGCCCCCTACTGAGATTTAAGACAACAATTTTTCTAAGATTTGTCTACAACTCTTCTCTCTCTCTATCAATTTTTCTAAGATTTGTCTACAACTCTTCTCCCTCTCTATATGTTCTGATTCTTGTATGACCACAAATGTGCTTGCAGTTCTATAGTGTAACTTTACAATTTTCACCTGAGAAGGAAACAATGTTTGACCCCACGCACACTCTTCCCCCACTTCCCAATTGGGAGTTTGAGCTTGAATCTAAGTGCTTTCATCATTTTCCAGGTGTTGCCAGTTTCATTTTCTCGTTCTAGATATTGCTGAATTATAAATTTTGGAAATGTATACAAAAAAAAAAACCATTGGTTCGCCAGATATGAAGCCAAGTGGTTGGGGATGTGTCATTGAGTCGGTACAAAACTAAAAATAAAATATATCGATTGTTAATTGAGTCGGTTCCAAAATTTAAAATAAAATATATCGATTGTTATAACACATCTAATGCTTAAAAAGTAACTGTTTTCTTGTATAAAAATTGAATGGTTTCATAGTAACTCCCATAATTATTTCTCCTGCTGCACAATTGAATAAGCAAGCTATCAAAGGCAGCCAATTACAATTTCTATCTTGATACTTTATTTCGGACTTCTTTAAATGTATTTTGGTTATTTCTGCTTCACATGAACAATTAATTTTCACACAAATCATGGAACTGCCCCTTATTTTCAAAAACAATAATAGAACTACCACCTTTTTTATTGAATGGGACTGTATCATATGCCATAAGCAACACCTTTTGCAAGAAGTTGTGTTTCTATAAGGTTGCAACCTTAAACAATCCAATTAAGGCGCATCTCCAAATTTTATTGTAACATATAATTTTGGTGTAAACAATTATTAGGATTATCTCCAAATATATTTTTATATCTAATTATGCACCTTTAAATTCTAAAAATGGTTAAAATAATGATTAAGATCAAGTAGATTTATGAACATATAAAAATCTTGAGAATGGAATATCTAAATATTTGTGTTGCACTATTTCTGAGACTCAAAATCTTTTTTTTTATATATATTTATACATCAACATGGATAGTCTAAACAATGTGTTATAAGATATACTATTTCAGAGACTAAAACTTTTTTTTTTTTTTTTTTTCATATTTATACATCTCGATATCGAAATGATTAGAGGGTTTTTCAATATTAAAACAACCTTTTCCGAACGATTTTCCGAAAGATTTTTCAGGTGCATCTTTAATTCTAGTTGCAACCTTATATAAACTTTTTCCTTTGCAAGATGATGGTTATATACAGTTCCATGCACCTAGTCCAGATAGAGAAATCTTAATCATACATAATTAGAGTCCATAGGCTATACGAGAAATAGACCGAGAGAGAGATCCTAATTACAACTAATGTGGGAGACCATAGAGAGAAATCCTAATTATAACTAATTTGGGAGACCATAACCTATCGAGCACTGAGAAATAAAGAGAGAGAGAGAGAGTGATGTTATGAGAGTCCATAGAGAAATTCACATACATATGGGCACATTTTGATCATACGAATACAGAGCAGTAAGGGAAAAAAAATCTCGAGAGAACAACAAAGGTCAAAAAAAATTCAGGGAGAGAGAGATGGTTTGACTACCAAGCAATTGGGAACTGAAATTAAAGGCAAAAACTCTGGATTACAAACCAGAGAGAGGGGGGAGGGAGGGAGAGATTTGGAAGAAATGAGAGCCCATCTTCCATCTACACGCGTCCATAAGTAACAAAACACCAGAAAAACTTTACATCCAAATGCGAAATGGCAATACCATCATTAATTGGAACAGAATATAACCCAAACATCAACTCCAACAAAATCACAAAAGCCACATTATCATATCTTTTACATATACAAACAGTGGTGGTTCTTCCAAAATATAAATACAACCAGGTTCTCCTTTTACACATACAGTAGGCACACAACACACATAATACACCAATATAGAGCGAACCTCCTTTTACACATACAGTAGGCACACAACACACATAATACACCAATATAGAGTGACAACCTCCTTTTACACATACAGTAGGCACACAACACACCAATATAGAGTGACAACCGCATGATCAGAGAGCTGATATTAGAGAGAGACCAGCTGCATAGTCATCAGATTCACAAGATTCCTCATGGATCTAGGCTCACCATATCAACACAGTCGCGAGAGAGAGAGAGAGAGAGCCCCAACATACAACAGAAGTAAGTGGCAGAGTGGCCTTCCTAAGGAAATCCAAAGAAAGTGCCCAAATTCAAATGTGAGGGAGCAAATAACAGGCAAGAGAGTCGATGGGTTTTGTTGGATCAAACTCCCTCTTAGCCACCTTAATCTTTATCCTCATCAAATAATCTACAGCAATCCATGGAAAGCTCAATGGGGTGGCCAATTCCCTACCTGACTTCTCCGCCATGCCCTTCCTTTCTCTTATCTCCTCAAGCTTCTTAACCCACTCAGGGTGGTAGGTCACTTGGTACCAAGCTGAAGCCTTCTTTTCATAGAAGGCATTCTTCTCCTCATCACTCAGCTCGACATCTGAGCCAACATTTTCAAAGATGGCTTTGAACTCCTTATTCAAAGCCCTATACGTGTTATTCAGCTTCTCTTTTAATTCGCCCACCTTCCGACTGTTATGTTTAGAGATAGAGGAGTAACAACCTGTAACCACCTCACCCTCAGAGCTCACATTATACAGCCCAAGGAAAAGAATGATCTGCCTATCGTATAAACATTTATAATGCCAAGCCTCTGACAGGAAGTTCTCAGAGCCTGGCACCTCGAGGTCCAAGTCATAGGGGAGGTCATCTAGGGAGTGAGGCTCTATTTCGTCGAACTTCAGTTGAGGAGCATCCTTTATCTTTTGATAGAGGATTCCAAGGATTTTCTCCGATTTGTATGAGAAAATTCCATCCTTCTCCATGAAGTCAGGGTACATCTTGGGTTTAAGGTTATTGGGCAAGAAGACTTGCTTACCGGTTTTGGGCACATCTACGGCTATTGCAGCTAGCTCTGCCAAGTAAAGGCAATTCTCATCTAGCGCCCCGTCCTTACTTAGGTCTGCATGCACCACATGAGCATTGCTTATCTGCCCAATGCTATCACTCACCATATGCTTCATGAAGAATTCAATTATATCCTGATGAAAAATACAAGAATAATATTAGCATCATTAAAAGGACAAACAATTTTAACAATAAAATGAATACTCTCTCTCTCTCTCTCTCTCTAGAATACATAGATGACATTATCAGAAAGACCAAGAACAAATTAAAGAAACAGTAGTGTGAAAGAATTGAAGATACATGCCTTCTCCAGATACTCAAAAATAATAAACAGAGAATCAGACACAATGGTAAACCAATCATTTCGAGCTACAGGCACAATGATTGCACTGAAATGACGACAACGAGAAGTGTTCTGGTCGTCTTTTAAAAGATCAAGGCGTTGCAAATATTTTTTTTTAACTTCAGAATGAGACCTGGGGTTCCCTCACAATAACTTCGCTCACACACTGTCATGTCTTGAAAACAGAAGACAAGACCAGGTCAGCATAACCAATGGATAGATGCTTCCGTTTTTGATGGGTCAGGGAAGTTCCCTTTTCACTAATTAAAAACACTCGACTTCACTCTCCAAGTTATGCACGCTTGGGCCAAGCCAAGTCCAACAAAGCTCACCTTTTTTAGCATGAACAGTATAAAAGCTTTCTAATCCATACATAAATTGGTGACAACCAGATATAAAAAGCATGCAAAACCAACATCTAGTAATAAATTCGCAATCAAAAGGGTTCAGCACAAGATCCAGCTATATATGTAACCACACCTCCACAAAACGTTTGAACTTAATTAACTTTCCTCTCTCTATTTTTGCCATTGTGTAATAAGAAGGCATCATACAAAACCAGTTTGTCTTGTGGCTTCTAATTCAATGCGACAACACTAACAGGAAAACAGTTCTCATGGTTTACAAAACAGTACATCGTGTATTCATGCTTTCATGATAATATATCATATCAATAACAAATGTTGCTACTATTGGAACAGCAAAAAAGATAGATCGGGAAGTTGGTTGTTGGACCATATCAAACCATTAGTTGTGTGGAATTAAAGGAGAGTCAATCGTAACACAAAAACACAAAATGTCACTGACCAAACTTGCGGAAATAATCAAAGCCAAGAAAAAAGATGATACAATGATGTTCTTTCAGTTCACCGCAGTTCTGCATTATCATGTCACCAGACTATCCAGACAACCGAATGTTCCAAGTTTTCAAGCCAAGGTCCAGTGAACAGTATATTGATTCACATGCACGTATGAGGTTCATGTGTGCATTAGGTTTAGTCACAAGTGCCACCATGAGTGATATATTCCTCTTTTCTACAACTTAGGGAGCAGTTTAGTGCAACGCCATATACAGTTCCAAATTTTGAAGAAAATTTCTATGAAAATTAATTCTCCAGAATCCCCCATTAAAACCAAGTTTAATCACATCCTAATAATTCTAAAGAAAGAAGACAGAAAGCAGCAGAATTGCATAAGACAAAAGAGTTCAAAAACCTTGCTAGTAATAGTAGCAATAGTATGCACATAAAAACACTATCCTATTTCTCAAAAAACAATGGGCACATAAAAAAGCTACCGAACTGTAGTCACATGATACAACAAAAATACCATACAAAAGAAATTGTCATAAAGGTAAAGGTATACCCGAGACGACACTTCCCGTGGTGCAAATTTGGCTTTTCCAGAATCATATTCCATCGCAGCCCAACTCTTGCCACTTGGAGGCACAAGCTTTTCGTTCCAAGTGACAAAGTAAGTATCTCCATCTAGATCACTTCCTGATGCCTCGTTGGTATGCGGTCTATCCCCCTTTTGAGGGAAAACCAAACAATCAACTAAATGGTGCAACCCAGGTACATCAACTGCTTCAAGAACCCGAATTTCCCCAGGGTGGAGGCAAGGGTTCTTGGCAATAACAACAGTTCCTGTGATTACCTTCACATTGTGTTTCCTCTTAGAGAAACTCTTACCATGTTTAATGAAACAATTCTCCAAAGAAGGGCTCGAGACTTGGATAAAGCACTGCCCATGCTCTAGTTCACCTAACTCATCCAAACATCCCATCAACCACCGACCATCAGGATTAAATATCCTTGCTTTTGCAAGTAAGTCACCTAACTGAGCAGCTCGAATGCATGACAGCATCTCTCTAAGGTGGGGTTCAGTTTGGGGTGTGAATCCAGCACTCAACATAATTGCAGCTGTATTGGCTTGCTCCCCACAAGAATTAGTCACCACCTTGTGTGCCACCTCAGTGTTCACGAGTATTTGGCTCAAATCAGACACCATTGAATCTTGCAACTCCAAGAAAGCTTCATTAGGTACCTTCAAGGTTGAAAGAAGGGTTATTATCTGCCTATTTAGGTATCCAGGTTGGAAACGGGTCCAAGTAATAACCTCAAGTATGCTGTGCTTTGATTGGAATTTGACCATACTTGGTCTTATCGAGAGTTTGGCCTTCCCATCACCAGGCCAAGTCACAATGACACCCTTGCAGCCTGCATACCTGACTTGGTAAGCACAAGGAGGGTTTTCAGAGAGCTTCAACTTGCTCGCAACTTGGGTTGCGAGCTCTGGTGTGATCTTCCCTATCCCATCGGAGAAAACATATCCATTTCTTTCTATCTCTGCGAGCTTAAAGTTCACATCCTTCTGATCAACTTCAACTGTGGCATAAGTCGAGGAAAAGCACATTCCCATCCTTGCTGCACACTTAGCAACATTCTTATCCGTGAACTTACCCATCCACGACCTAATTGAGTCGGCAGTCGTCTTCTCAGTATCAGCAAAAAACCACGCTGACCGGTCCCTCAATTGGTTTGATGAGAATGCTAGAAATGAATACCTACGCCCACATAGATTAAAACCATCAAAAGCAATACTTCTCACCCTCCTGAATATTGTCGTCTTTTGTGAAGGTTTAATATGAGAGAAATCCTTGACAATGGGAGCAGTGTAGATAGAAAGAACACCAGAATTCAGAGTTTGGAGCCCTTCATCTGTAAATGTGACCCTAATAAACCGGTCCGATATTTCTCTATAATTCCTAAGGACCCGGTTAGAGAGCTCGACCTGAGGAGGAAGACACTGAGCTCCAGTTGGGGTAATCATCAACCTCCTCACCTCTACACTCTCTTCGGGAATATGGGTTTCCTTCAGGAGCCTTGGATTCTTCAAGAGCCATTCATGGACAGTCTCCAACTTCCTATACGCATCAAAAACTGGGCGGCGACAAGAGTACATGTGCCTTAGGGCTGCAGTGTTAACTTCGGAAGATTGGCTCCTCAACAAGTCAAAAAATTCCTTGCACAACCTATGCTGATTTATAATGCCCTTGTGCACTAAGCAAGTAACCAAGTACACTATCTCGAAGCATAGTCCCTGCTGAATATTTACTGAAAAAAAATGATCACGCATCTGTTCCATGAATCCATGCTCAGTGGTAACTTTAGGAGGATAACCCAGAGATCCAAGGTCTTTTTGCAAAACTTCATGCTCCAAGATCCTACACTCCCTAAAGTAGTCCCTGGCCTTCTCCCTTATAAGTCCATGACGAGGAGAGAACGAGATTTTATAACAATGGCACCGACCCAACGCACCATTAACACTGAAATCAGTGGTCCTTATCCATGGGTCCTCATCATCCAACAAAGGGAAAGGAACAGTGACATGGGTGTCATCGTTATCTGTCCTGTAATAAATTAAAGGTGATGAACTCAACTGCATGAGCATCCCCAAAGAAGTTTGCTCTTCAAAAAAATGCACCCACTGAATATCTCGGACTGGGAACTCCAACTTCAAATCACATTTGATCACAGCTTTGTGGTTTGTGTCTTTGACCGAGAAAACGATGTCCCTAGGGAAACAAATCCCACAAGTTCCATCATACGGATCCACATGAAAGTTTACCCCTAAATCGGGCCCCTCCCAACCAACCAAAAACTCGGACTCACTAAACAAAGACCCAATTTGAACCTTGCAATTTTTGAATACATTAGGAGGAGTGGTCTTTCTCCTTGCCACGCGAAATGAGCTGTTCATCCCAACGTGAGCTTTCAAAGGGGATGAACCCAAAATTAGTGCACATTTACCTGACAAAGTTTGAGCCCTCTCTGCACACTTAGGTATTGCAAAATGCACGAATGCATGTGGAATGACCCTCGTAACCTCAATAGTTCTTCTGACTTGTGAAGCAT
Organism: Amborella trichopoda; assembly: GCF_000471905.2. Next base: position 557,052 of record NW_006498085.1, read on the forward strand.
CGATTTTATAATCGGGATAGGAATTGGGTGGTGTCAACGACCGCTTCAGTTTGCATCTAATTATTGACCCGACTGCGCCTTCTAAATACTCTACAAGCTGTTGTGCTGAAGTTCCCTCATCGAAACCCGCTATACTGATTTGTGTGATCACCAGCTTCTTCTTGTCATCTTTACTTCCATATATCACCATTTTCTCACTAAGATTTCTCAGTTCAAAACACGAAGCACTGGATACTTTTCGAATTCCAAGTCAAGTGTAACTGCACAAGAAGAGATACAAGATGAGTCCTCGGTAACATGCTTGTATTTATTGATGAATATATAAAAACTCATATACAATCAATTTTACATTTGATTTTTTCAATTGGAGCTTGAGTTTCTTAAAGATTCAGATATGAAACAAATTAAAAAGGGAACAATGCAGGATCATCCATTCTCCCATTTCTAACATAAATTCCGTCAAAATTCAAGTAGTCCACCCAGTAGTCCACCCAATACTCAATAAAAGTAGTCCACCCAGTAGTCCACCCTATACTCAATAAGTAGTCCACCCAGTAGTCCACCCTATACTCAATAAGTAGTCCACCCAGTAGTCCACCCTATACTCAATAAGTAGTCCACCCAGTAGTCCACCCTATACTCAATAAGTCGATGATGCCTATGCAAGAAGATAAGTAGGATGACCATGTAACTACCGAAGAAATTACAATGACAATTACAAAATGAACCTAGTGTTTCAAGTCTCATCAAACCAGAAAATGAAAAGTACTGCATAAAGAAAAGAAATCACAACCACGGTTCTATCTGCCCAGTCTTGATTCACTTCGCATCGAGATTTATGCATATCCTTAGAAAGACTGGAAGTAAAAAGCTTAACCAGTTCTTCAGAGCTCAAACAAGGAGGAACTAAAACTGTTTATACTCCAAAAGAAATCACCCATTCTCCAAATAAGTTTCAGTCCAAAATACGAGGCATTGGATGGTTATTCCGCAAGGTGCAAAACCAAACAGTAGTGTAAGCTCCTTATTACACCTATACTTTTTTTTTTTGAGAGAGCTTATTACACCTATATTTACCAATAAAACGATAATAACCCCCCAAAGATCAGTTTGGCCTCAGCATGCACATGAAACCAGAAATGTAACACACTAATAAAGAAGGGATCTACAGGGATCTACAATATCAGGCATCCTCTCATTTCAATAATCCATTGCTAAATCATTCCCATCAATATTCAAGCATATCGCCCAGTGTAACTAAAACACTTGCAATTTCCAATTAAAAAGGTGCTTTAGTCGAATTTCAACAATCAAAATGGAATTAAAAATACATCAATAAAAAAAAAACTTGTAATTTCCAATTAAAAAGGTACTTTGGTCAAATTTCAACAATCAAAATGGAATAAAAAATACATCAACCAAAATGGAACACAATAATAAGAGAGAAAAATCACAGAATCATCCATTCTAACGATCAACTCCTAACATAAATTCATAAAATTCAATTATATCTGCTAGGACTTCTCACTTGGGTAGGTGTCTTTTTGCTTAAATTTTTCATTAACAATTAATGAAACAAACAAATAAAGAGGGGAGGGGAGACCACAGTACCATCATTCTCCTATACTGTTCAACAATAAATGTAACAGACTAATAAAGAACGGAAACTACAGCCCCCCCCCCCCACAACACACACACACAACAAAAAAAAAAAAAAAATAAAGTAAAAAAGACCAGAAGTACGACTACTAGCAGCATAACTTCTATGATTACAATCAGTCAATTGGATAGACTTCTTGCTTGAATTTTCATCAATTAAAAGGTTCTCATTATAATGAAAAGGAAAAGGTTTATATAAGGTTGCAATCTTAAAATGTAGAATTAAAGGTGCAAAATCCATCATAAAAGGCTGTTTGGATGGTGGAAAACCCTCTAATCAATCATCTTGATATGGAGATGTATGAATATGGAAAAAAAAGTTTTTAGAGTCCGCGAAATAGTGTATCTTGTAACACATTATCCGGACAGTCCATTTCCAAGATTTTCATGTGTTCATAGATCTACTTGATTTGAACCATTTTTAGAGTTTAAAATTTTATAATTAGAGATGAAAATAGGTTCTCAAGCCAACCTACGAATTTTTTATATCAAAATTAAGTATATGATAAAATTTAGAGGTGAGCCTTAATAGGATTGTTTAAGGTTGCAACCATATGCAAACCACACCCAAATAAAAATAGAAAAAATCTAATAAAAAAAGAAAAATTCCAGTACCATCGTTTCCCCAATTCTAATTATCAAATCCTAACATAATTCCCATAAAAATTCAAGCACATACACTATCAAATAACCACAAGTTTCTACTTTTTTTCAATCTCATATTGTCCCCACAAATTTCAATCGATCAAAATTTTCTCTTATAGAATCAGAGCATCATCAATTCTGCTATACAGAGGATGAATTCCTAAAATATAGTTGCCATTAAAATTCAAGCATGTCATTCAGAAATGCAGGCACGAAAAAGCTTACCAACGCACAATAGCTCCAAGAAACAAAGCGCCAAAAGGATTCCTCAATCTTTCTCTATGTTCAGAGATTTACTCTGAAATCACCTAAAAACAACATCAAAAGACCATGTTTGATTGCTCTGATTCATGATTTTCTCTAAACTTTTCTCTAGCAAGATCGAAGGGAAAAGCCTTCACTTTCAGCGAACTTTCTGTCTCTTGCTTCTTTCCCGTTCAAAACTATCATACAAAGTCAAAACCACCAACCCCCTCTCACACTCTGTCATTTCTCAACAAAATCAAATGAATTTGGAGCTTTCTCGCTCTTGTCCCTAGCTCTTATCCCTGATTTCAGACAGAGTGTGGGAGAGAGATAAGAGAGAGGAAGAGAGAGAAATCAGGAATCAGTTTAAGGAGGGGGAGACAAATTCGCAGAGAAAGAGACAATTGCTCAGCCAGAGATAAAGAGAGACTCCTAGAAAGAGAAAGAGGCAGCAAAACCCGGATTTAACTTAAGAGAGAAAAAGTCGAGACCAAAACCAAAATAGTAATCTTTTAGCCGAAAGAGAGAGTCACAGAGAAAGAGATGATTACAGAGTTATTAGAGACCGAAATACGAATTTTTAGCTCAGAAAGAGAGAGTCAATTGCTAAGGCAGAGATACAAAGATTAGTAGACAGAGAAAGCAAGAGAGAACAAATTTAGGATCTTTAGCTTAGAGAGAGAAAAGTTGCGGAGAAAGGGAAAGGGATAAAGAAATAGTTAGCCAGAGACAGAGTGATTAGTAAATAGAGAAAGAGAGCTATCAAACTGGGATCTTTAGCTTATAGAGAGAGTTGCAGAGACAGGGGAAGAGAAAATTGCCCAGCCAGAAATACAGAGATTATTAGACGGGGAAAAGAGAGAGAGCAATAGGATATTCTCGGCTCGGCTCGGAGAGAGAGAGAGTTGCAGAGAAACGGAAAGAGATTACTGCTGAGCCAGAGATATCAGAGATTATTAGACAGAGGGAGGGAGAGAGCAAAATAGGATCTTTAGCTTAGAGAGAGAAAGTTGCAGAGAAAGGGAAAGATATTCTTACTCAGCCAGAAATACAGAGAAGAGATAGAGAGAGAGAGAGAGAGAGAGACTTAGCTTAGAGAGAGAAAGCAACACTTGATGAGGCAGACCTAGCTCAAAGTGAGTGAGAGAGATGAAGTTACAGTCGATCAGCCAAGCCACATTTAGCTTCTAGAGAGAGAGAGAGAGAGAGAGAGAGAGAGAAGG
>NW_006498085.1:562082-606317 GCF_000471905.2 Amborella trichopoda
TTTTTTTTTTTTTTTTTTTTTTTTTTTTTTTTTTTTTTTTTTTTTTTTTTTTTTTTAGCAACTTGATACTTAAATTTTCGAACGAAACATTGTCTTTGACAAGCCTATCTGCTTACATATTTGTTTGTCGACGATATACATGAACAAACCTAACACAGAAATCACAACATTCCACTCTCACTTCTCTCACCAATCCCATTTAATAACATTAAGTGAATCTCTTTCGATAATCATAGGTTTGCCAAATTGCTTATCTAATTTAACACCTTGAAGCAATAACTTCATCTCCGCTTTATTTATCGTTATGTTTCCTGCAATCCCAAAAAAAAAAAAAATTAGACAGGACATTTCCAAAACCATCACGAATGATACCCCTAATCCCTGCGGGTCCAAAATTACTCGTAGAACTACCATCAAAATTCGTTTTTATCTATCCTTCATCTGGTTTCTTCGGAATACCTACTCTAAATCTCTTTGGAACACGTCTCTCACTTGCATTCTCACATAACCTTCCAAACTTTTTGATTTAAGGGGAGGTTTTTCATTTTTTTCCCTACTTTTTGAACTAAGCATCTAAAAAACCTGAGGTATTTTAAGTTTTAAATAAGGTATTGGATTATTTAATTAGGATTTATATAATATTAAGGATATAGAGCTTTAGGTTTTGTAAAAAGAAAAGCCTCAAGTCAAAATTTTGTTTGGAAAACATTTCACGCATAGAAAATCTTTTTGATGGCTTTAAAATCAAATTTTGCCACTGATTATGAATTTTTAGCTCAAAAAATGGTACAAATCATGTAGATATGTGAACACTTGAAAATGGACCGTCTAGATAATTTGTTCTAATATACATTAATTGTAGAGCTTAAATTTATATATTTTTCTTTACAAGCATAATAATAAATGTCTAGATGATTCATTTGACTGTTTTTAAACACCATAATTATAATATTTTGTGGGTTTTGAGGTGAAGCTCTATTTTTTACAAAGCGCTAGCCTTATTCGAACCTTTTCCATGTTTTAGTTGGAATTAAGATTTCTTATTTCTAAGATTGACCTTTCATTACAAATAATGGTGGTAAGTATGGTTTTGTATAGATTTTAGTTACTATTTAGAACTATTATTTTCTTGAATTATTGTGAATTCTACGTAACCATTGACGCAAGGCTTGTTAGCTTATTTTTAATTTCAAATCAATTTTATCAATTATTTAAAATATTTTATATATATTTTTTTTTCTTGTAGGAATCTATGCTAGTATAATAATTTGATAGCTTTTCAACGAAGTTTAGAACTTTAGGTACTATTTCTTAAAGAAAGGAGATTCATGAATACGCACCTAAAGAAAGTAAAAAATAAACAAGCCCTTCAAGGTATTTTCCAAAAGAAATAAATTTGTAGGGCCCACATGAGGCTAAACCCCCTTAACATAGAGAATGAGGAAGAAAGAGTGAATTTCCTTTGTGGGATAAACATATGGGGAAAAAAGTTTTGCACCAAAAATTAATGGAGATAACTCCCAATTTAAATTGTTATAATTATCATTAAAAATGAAGTGAAGTGAATATTGTTTAATCATACTTTGACATCTCGTCCATAAGAAAGAAGGAAAAAGTTTTATATAAGGGCGAGGAGGTTTGTTTCAATAGGCAAAAATTCTCAAATTAATCATCTCAACCTCAAGATATACGGACATAAAAAAAAAAGGATTTAAGTCTTGAAAAGAATGCATCTTGTAATGCATTTTTGGACCGTGAACTTTTAATATTTTCATGTGTTCATAGATTTCCTTAATCTACACTACGTTTTAAGCTTTAAGTTTTATAATTAGATATGAAAATAAAATTTCAGGCCATCACAACGATTTTCATTATTGAAACAACGTCTTTCGACACTATTTGAAGGTGCGCCTTACTTTGATGATTTAGTTCCTCGGCGTTGTACAAACCACACCCTACGAAGAATAGTATAACAAATTCTCATAGACTAAGCATAGGAAATTAGAACTATGGAAGTTTCACAAAATCCCTAGCATATTTTCTCAAAATATATATACACGGTTGAAGCCTGAAATCATCTATCTAGTTTTCCAAAGTCATGAGATGAGGCATGGTTAAAATGGAAAATGGCATGGGCATGGTGATTCAACTGAGATATTAGATAAGAATGGCTTTTAAATTTTTAATTACAAAAACAATGTTATCATTTTAATTAATTACATTTGAAATCATTCAAAATTAGTTTTAAAGCTATTTAATTTTCTAATATTTTTCTCTATCTTTTTTTTTTTTTTTTTTTTTTGACTTTTCAAGTTTCTACTTTTCTAGTTTTCTAGTTCTCTCACTTTTTTTTTTTTGAATGGAAAAATAACATTGCTAAAATTCGAACCAACAACTAGTTTTCTAGTTCTCTCTCTATCCATCAGTCTATGATTTCCAAACACACGTACTCACCACAATTTGTAATATAAATAATATAGATATTTTTCTTGTAAAATTTTATAAATAGATAATCAGATCAAAATTGGTTTTAATTTAGACCATTGGGGTTCATTCCGCGAATTTTGAGTTAGCATTTAAGCAAGTACCTCATTGAAAGATCCAACCCCATGTATCATACATGGATTTTACTTTTAATAAGCCAAGTTAGCATATCATCATTCTAAGAAAGTGAAAATATCATTGTAATTAGATTTTTTATGTGAGCTTTTAATTAGTAAAATCTTTCATAGAAATTATAGTAGCTATGATTTTTAAATGTTTAGCTGCATGCTTTGGGTTAACCTATCCATGCATATTTGGAAATTATTTTTGAATATTTTTATTAGGTGCACTTATATTTCAAGAGTATAGACTCAAACTTTCAAGTAATTTGGATTTGTAATAAAAATAAAAAACTCAAATTAAAAAACAACACAATCTGATCGGCCCATATTGAATATGAGACATTGGGTGTATAGTATTGCATTAACCGTTAGACAGACAAAATCTTTTTCCTATATATATATATATATATAGAGAGAGCCAAGTATCTCAAAAGAGTTTTAAAAGCATATTAAAACTCTAGGTTTATTCATGTCTTTTTTTTAAAAAGATTTGTGCTTTTATTAAATCGAACAAATTCGTGTTATGCGAACTATTAGATAAACCGGTTTAATATGTTATGTTTCTAATAACATTAGTAATTTCTACTATTTTCAAAATCAACACCTTCAATGAGATATTCAATTCTTGTCAAATTGTATCTTCTCCCTCTTTCTTATCTACATCCAAACTAATATTTCCAAAATTGATTGTGAATTGGTTTTAAATGCATTCATTCATCATAAAAAAACAATGGAAATATAGAAAAAACAAAAAATAAAAATACATGCATACTTCACCGTAAAGTACTAGAGAAAGAATAAGTCAGAAAACCAAGAGAAAAACAACAATCTACATACTTGAATCAATTTAGCGAAGAGATGAATTCAACTCGAATACTTAGGAATTGCAGAAAACCTTGACTGCTATAATAAATAGGGTAACGTGCCTCCTTTAGAAAACCCCATTGCGAATATATACCCCTTCCAATAAAACCCTAATCTATTATAAAATCTTGATCGTTCATCTCATCTAATGTTTTTGCAAATATTATTTAAGAAAATAGAAGTTGTCCCCTACTGAAAAGTAATGAACCTAGAACTCAGTAAGAGTAGTAAACTTATGACTTTGAAAAAAAAAATGGAAAAATACATAATGAGACCATTTACTTTTGGTATAAGGTTGTCACAATTAATCTTGTTATTGGATGTGAAATTAGGTTTGTGCATGTAATTGGATGTGAAATTAGGTTGTAGGTAAGTATGACCACTTTGTGCAAAAGGTAAATGGTCTCATTGTATGAAATCCCAAAAAAAGTACCCTTCCAAAATCCTTAATCCCCTAGGATTTTGAGCATTCATCTTATCTTATAGCAAATATTAGAAAGAAAATATTGAAATTATCTACACTACACATACTAAACTTTTTAATGTATGTATAATATTCATCACCAAGCCATAAGGATCTTCCATTTTGTTTGATTTAATTAGAACCTAAAATCTAATGTATTTTATTATTGCAAGATTTTCCACATATAAAAGTTTCTCATGCTCCTATTTCAATCCATCATCTTTTCCTACTACTTACAAAAACATCTAAAGTACTTAGATGCATTATTGAGAACTGGTATCATCCTAAAAGTTATAAATTTCTTCTTGACAAGATGATGGGCAAACATTTCCTTCATCAAAGACTGACCTCTCTCTCTTCACAATTACCTCACTTTGGTGGATGTTCTTCTAAATCATTTGTCTTATTCTGTGACAAACAGAGAAAAATTAGGAATATGAAATCCAAATTTCTTTTTTAGCACCTTTTTTTCCTCCTATTTGCCAAAACCTCTCTTTCCTAAAGAATATAATTCATTAGACATCTAATCACATGATAAAATCTGCCAAAAAAAAGACCATATATATCTCCCCTTCAAAATATCTTTAATTTATTATTCACTTCTATTTTTAAATAAAAAAGAACTAGAGAGAAGAAATAGATAGTAAGAGTTTGTAGATATGGTATTACATTTATTTAGAAAAATATAAACTCAAAAAATAGAAAATAGCTTTTATGCTCAAACAGTCAATAATTAAATCTACAAAGTCAAAATAGGAATCCCTACAAAATAAAGAACTCATATTAAATCATTAAGATGCTCATCTCAATAAACTAGTTAATACAATGTAAAAGAATTAGAAAATAATTTGAATGAAATAAATTGAATATAATAAATAATAATGGATAAAACAATAAATAGCTGTAAAAGTAATTATTAAAAATTAAATATTAGAAAGCTTTCATTTACTTTCTTAATTGGAGAATCGTGTAACATGCATGGGCCATTAATTTGTAATGCACAATACAAAATATCTCTAATTGGAATGTAGACTTACTACATTTATACAACTCTACATTTTGAATGAATGGATTCTTTTCCTCGTAAATTTGCTCAATTCAATTCATACCTATATTAGATAGTAAAAAGGCTCATTGTCTTCTAGAGTCTAGTGGAGTTAAAGCTTAGCAGAGTGATTACGTTGAGAGCTGGTGATGTTTAACTTATTAAATAATCAAAATATTTGTAACAAATAAAAATATAAGAAATAATGATGATTCTTAAAGAAAAATCAAAACATCTTGCCTGCCCTTGGGCATATACATTTGTATGCCCCTGCCATTTTGAGGGACTTAGGGTCATCTATTTTGTCCCAAAGTTGGCAAATACGTCTTTTGTCCCCGATGAGAAAGTCTATAAAATAAAAATAAAAATTATAAAGTACTAAGTGCATGCCATCTATTTCATGGGGTGGATAGATCTAGGCCTTGAAGAATTCAAAATTCTTTTTTTTTAAAAAAAAATAGTTGTTCAACTAGTCGTAATGGCAATAATGAGACAATATCCGAATTTTGGGGTTAAAAAAAATACCTCTAGGACCTTGATCCAATACCATTTTTTCTTTTCTAAATTAGATAGCTTATGTTCAATAAATTTTCTTTCTCACGAAAAAGTTGTTCGAGATTCTTTATGATATTTATTTCCCTATCTTTTTCATACAACTAAGAGTGTGGCAAATTTGGGGCACAACAAATATCATTAGATCGGGAAAAAGGCGGGGTCGTGGTGGTAAGACCCCACAACCTCGTCACCATGTTATGGTTTTCATTCCCATTGACATCACCGTATTAACACTTATGGAAAAACTAACTCTTAAATTATCCGAAATGTTATGGTTTCCACTCCCACTAATACCAACCTATTAACACCTACAGAAAAACTAACTCTTTAACTATCCGAAATAAGAATGAAGTAAAAAGGGAAATCATGGATTGTTTGGCATTGCTCCCTATGGATTACACCCGTATGTGCTTCATTTGGAGTACTCATGTACTCTCGCCCATTACATCCACAGTTCATTTAGAATCAATGGTGATGTTTTTTAGGTTTTTAATCTCTATTTTCAAAAATATTTGAATAGTTAGCCATATTCAACTTCAATATTTCTCTCCAAACCAGGGCTATGAGTTCATGTAGAATAGCCGATTTGGAAATCTAACATAAACGATAAGACCTTCACAGAATCCACCATCAATTCTAAATCAACGGTAGAGGTGAATGGGAGACTGTAGTCATCGAAAGTAAGGGATAGAGCTTTTCACACACACAACATACACATACACACACGCACGTGTACACACATGTACGATCACTTGCTTTTAAGCTTTCTAATGTTGTATGTTACTTGTTATTAATGCGCTTTCCTAAGTGGAATACATGGTTCAAACTAACTAATTCAGTTATAATTAAGAGAAAATTTGGCGCCACTCACATGTAAATTATATGTGAGACTTTTTCATAGCCATATGAATGGACTGCTAAGATGATTTTAATCATAATGTCATGAGTTAGCTCTTGAGTATCATATCTTAACCTAATGTCTCAAAATATTTTGTTTATTCTATTAATAATTTTGCAATAAATTTTGGGCGTGCACACATCTAACAAGGCGCACATGATAAAAATAATATAAAAATATTTCAAATAAAGACAATGATCAGAGTATCCTAAAACTTTTAGAGGTTTTTGATCATTTATCTATAGAAATGTTTTTTTGCTAGGTGCGACATAATAAGGTGAGGGGACACCCCAAATTTTGATAAAAAAAAAATCACATAGTATTTTGACATGACATCATGCCAAAAGCAATCCCAGCAGTCCATTTAAACTACACAATTGGGAAGTGGCGTCACATATTCTTTTTTGACAATATCAATTACTTTTATTGATAATGTGCTTAAACAACATGGGATTACATAGTGGGAATTATGGTGTCAGAAATAAATAAGGAAGGCAAAGGAATGCCACATTTAGCTAGGCAATCGGTTGCTCCATTGGCCTCACGATTGACATGAGAGAAAGAGACCAGAAGGATCGGAGTTGAGCAACGATCGAATATTTTCAGCTCAAAGATATGAAAAGACCTGAGAATCCTTTGCTCCTGCTTGCACCATTTAATGACATTTAGGGAGTCACCTTCAATTAAAAGTGGACCTGAAATACATTTGCTGACAATAACTTCTAGCCCTTGTAAAAGTGAAGAAATTTCAGTCTAGTTAGCCATGTTATTGCCACAGGGTCCTGCATAAGAAAAGATTACCGACCTTCATGATCTCTTGAGCAAACCACCAACTCCAACAGAACCCATATTTCTCATGGAGCTACCATCGAAGTTGAGTTTGAAAGAGCCCGTAGGAGGAAGCTTCCAAGCAGAGTGAAGATGGCAGTAGGAGTGAACGAGAATATTAAATTCTTAAGATTAACAATGATATCTACCCGAGTAACTCCATGTCCATCTAGAAGTGTCAACACAGTGTCTAAATGTCAACATGCATTGACATATGATACTTCAAAATATGAAGTGTTTTGATATCTCTTGTGTCAATATTTGCTGCAATATCAATATCTACATACGATTGCTCATGTGCATTAAGACATTGCATTCACGTAGGAAGACTAAAAACATTTCAACTTGTTAATCCAAACTCCTATACTCAAATCTTCATTATAATCTCTTCGACTTGGATTCTTTTTCGCACTTCTTAAGGCACTGCCTTCTTTTACTCAAACGGAATTGTAAATCATTAACAAGATCAAGGAGGTTGCTTGAATTCAATTGTTATCACAACATGTATTGATATATGGGTCTAGTTTTTATAACGTGTTAACGTTAAACAATCCAACTAAGGTCCACTTCCAAAGCTTGTAATTTTGGTGTCAAAAAGTTGTAAGATGATCTGAAAATCTACTTTACATCTAATTATGAAATATAAAACTCACAAACGGGCATAGATCAAGCAGATCTACAAACACTTTAAATTCTTAAGAGCGGACGGTCCAAATAATGTTATAGAAGATATACCATTTTTTTGGGCTTGAGAAATTTTTTTTTTCTATATTTGTATTTCTCAAGGATAAGATAATCGATTAGACGGTTTTTTTAGCATTGTAACAACCTTCTTTTTGAGATGGATTTTTGAGGCGTGCCTTATTTCTATAGTGTAAGGTTGACCCCTTACATAAACTTTTTCTATTATGAAATAATAGCAAGCATTTTGTTGATGATTATTGATTCTGATTATAGTTTGGTTTACTGTAAGCTCCAAATAGTAAATTTTGATTTGCTTCATTTTGTGTGTGGACCTTTGTATATACGGACATCTAGGAAGGAAAATATGAGAACTCAATGTTAAAAACTTGTAGAAATATCCCACAGGGAGAAGTTTTGGTTGTGATATAAAGTGATGAAGATGGATGTTATGTAAATCGAAAATAATTAAACTATTGCAATAATAGTTATTCATTAATATTTTTTGAAATAACAGGTCTACAACAAATACATTGTGCAATATTTTAACTTATTTACGGTATGAAATAATATATTTGTGCTTGTGGAAAATATTTTGTTGAGCTGCTTGACTTATAAAACAGTATAGACCGAACGACCCAAATTCGATACCTAGATTTGGGGACGAACTACAAAACACGGAAGTATAAAAATTGGACAAAACATGGAGGTATAGAAATTGGATAATCCATAGAAGATGAGATTGGAGATAAGAGAAAATAGAAGAGGCAATGCGAGAGAAGAGAGAAGAAAGCGGGAGTCAGAGAGAAAGTACTTGCTTGATAAAAATATGTGCATTGTTTTAGTTAGAAAATGTCCATCAAACTCAATTTTTGCGAGAGAAGATTCTTTTTATCAGTCATGCGCCAGAGTCCTGGTTGGAAAAAAACAACATTGGAAATATATTTAAGAAACAAAAAAAGCCTTTCATTGCTCTTGTACTTGAATTTCTTTTCTATTCTTCTGCATGTGATTCTTAGAGCGAGAGACTGCAAAGATTCATGCCATATTTGGTTTTAGAGAGAGAGATGAGATATTCAATACCAGTATATGCAGAGTGAGAGAAGAGAAGAAATGAGAGGAGGAAGTTTCACCTTTGATTTTCTTGACAGGTTTGCCGACAACACCTCGATCTCACATTGAGATTTGAGATTGATCCAACAGCCTTCGCTGACAACACCTCGATCTCGCATTAAGATTTGAGATTGATCCAACAGCTAGGGGTCCCATGCCATTATTGGCAGGATCTCACAAGATCATTTCCCATCAATCTTATAGCAGATAAGCCATGTTACGCCGTACTTTCTCATTACTCTCGAGGCAATAAGAATAACTTCTCCCATATCATATAATAGTATTAATGGCCCAAAATAATAGCCTCTCTTGTCCATGTCCAGGTGCCACCTTAGATGCTAGATTTATATTTGAGAATATTATTGGGTTATTATTATTTTTTTGAAAATCCACTGAAATAATGAAATAGCAATAAAGTTATACCTTATGTAGAACATCTCCCTTACCATCTCAAATATTGTCATACAAAATCCTGAAGATGCCTCAGCTTTGATTTAGGGTCATGACCAAAAAGGGTATTTTAGTATTTTTATTTTATTTAAACGGACGATATAAATATCGTTATTTATTCTAGCTTTTCAATTTGAAAAATAATTTTCCATAAAATATGTTGTTTTGAGCATGGAGCTTGGAATATGTGCTAGTATTTATATAATTTGGCTCCACTTGAGTGGCTGGAGCCAAAAGATAAAGTCCTTGTTCTAGTATGGAAATCCAAGACAAATGGGTGCCATTTTAAAAATTACCCTCACTTATGTTGCAGGTCAGATTACCGAAATACTTTTATTTGTTCATAACTCCAAATTCTAATTATGGGCACTTTGGGCACCGTTTTGAAACCCGGTGATTTTTAATATGGATGAAAATTGGTCGGGGCCGAATTAATTCTATGATGGTATGGGTCCATTCTCCCCTAAAACTGCCTTATATTTTTATTTTTGAGTGATTTACATACAGACCTTCAAATTTTAGATAAAATACAAAATGCTCTGCTTATAAGCGGAAATTACAAAGAAGGTTAGTCACCCCTACTGACGCAAAAGCTAAAAAAAATAATTCAAAATTTGGGTTGACCAAGGGCTAACTTTGAAAAAAAAAAAAAAAGTGAGTTGACCAACATTCTTTGTAATTTTTTCTTATAATTGGAGCATTTCATATTTTACTTAGTATCTGTACATAAATCACAATTTTTTTTAAAAAAAAATTATCTAATACTTTCTTATGCTTCTTTAAATCCCACCCCATAAATAAGTAGTTCAATTTTTACTAGGTTTCATATGTTTTTAATATTTTTCTAGATAAGTAATTCAGACCAATCCAGACCTGATTTGGATCACGATCCAATGATCTAATATGCTATGTGGGTGAAAGATCCACCCGACTGATCCGAGGTTTTGAATCACTAATTTTGGGTGTATTCTTAAACAAAATGCTTCAGTACTACTCTAGTGAGATTAGTTTATTAAATTAACTACTTTATTAATAAATTGGCCGATTTCATCACCTTCATTATTTTTAAAAAATAATTTAGTCATTTGAATGATAATTTCCTTATATCCTTTGGTAATCCAAGGACCTCAGCCCACAGCTCTTTATCAGCGATACGCGGATAGAAGGGGACATAACTTTGGACATTATATGGTGAGGTTCAAAATTTTAGACCCATGCTCGAAAGTTGGGTTGAAAGTATTTGACCAGTTCGAGGTGATCAATTGTAAAGTATTTTCGACATCGAAATAATATTTTCGAAATCGAAATGATAAATAGTAAAAACAATAAAATAAAATAAACAACAAAACAGTTTTTTCACAATTTATTAATTACACCTTATAGTACTTTTAAGATTGACAACTGTATAACTTTATCCTGTTCCCCAATCTTAGGTATTTTCGTCCCACGTAAATTTATGGACCCATGTGATGGGAGGGCGTAATATTGGAGATGAATGAATGGTGCAGGTTGTCCACCAACTTTCAAATGTATATAAAGGAAAAGGTTCATATAGAGTCGAGGCTCTAAACAGTCAAATTTATTGTTTTGATGCCCAAATATCTTTAAATCGATCATCTCGACAGATGCATAGTCATGAGAAAAGAATGGATTTCAAGTTTTGGAAATAATACATCTTATAACACATTGTTTGACTGTCAATATTTTAAGTTTTCATAGATCTACTCGATCTACACTATTATTGAAGCTTTCATTTTTATAATTAAAGTTGAAATATATTTTAAGGCTGTTAGAAAGATTTTGAGTATTGAAACTACATTTTTCGATATTATTTGAAGGTGAGCTTTACTTTGATTGTTTAGAGCCTTCTCTCTTGCTCTCTCTTACTATTCACTGTTATTCATGAACATTTATAAAAATTCACATAAAAATTTTAAAAGTCATATATCATAAACTTAATTAATTTTAATGAGAATCAGATCTGTTAGATCTATAAATTTATTAATATATAGGAGCACTCCACCTTCAACTGCTAACCATAATCCATTTTTCTTTATCAAACTAACCCACTAATACTTTCAAAAAAACTAATTCCTAATTTACATGAAAAAACGGGTAGGGCTTGTATTCCCCATTGAATTACCTCGAGTATTTTGCTAATTGTATTTCATTTAAGTGGATGATATAAATACCCTTATTTATTCGAGGTTTAAATTTGGACAATAGAATTCCATAAAATATCTTGTTTTGGGCATCGAGCTCGGAATATGTGCCACTATTTATATAATTTGGCTCGACTTAAGTAGCCGGAGCTAGAAGATAAAATATTTCTGATTATTATGTTTTCTAAACTCCAAACATGGATATTTTTATGGAGTCCCCTGTTCTAGTATGGAAATCCAAAACAAGTTGGGGCTTTTTAAAAATTTGCTTCACTTATGTTGCAAGTCAAATTACCAAAATACTTTTATTTATTCATAATTTCAAATCCTAAATATGAGCACTTTGGGCAAATTACCAAAATACTTTTATTTATTCATAATTTCAAATCCTAAATATGAGCACTTTGGGCAGTGTTTTAAAACCCGGTGATTTTCATTGTGGATGAATATCGGTTGGGACCAAACCAATTTCAGAATAGTATGGGTCTGAGCTCCATTCTCCCTAAAACTGCCCTACTTCTTCTTTTCTTTTTTTTTAAAGCTTAACTAATATATTTTTAGATCCCCTCTAAATCCCATTCCATAAACAACTATTTTTATTTGGTTTCATACATTTTTAATAGTTTTTAGATAAACAATTGGGACCAATCCATACCTGATTCGGATGCGATCCAATGATTCGATATAGGTCTGTGGGTGAAGGATCCACCCGACTGATATGAGGTTTTGAATTGATTTTGGGTATTTTTAAACAAAATGCTTCAGTAGTACCCTGGTGATTTTCTTTATTAAATTAACAAATTTTATTAAATTAACAACTTTATTAATAAATTGGCAGACTTCATCACCTTCATTAATTTTTAAAATAATATAGTCATTTGAATGAGTAATCCGAGGACCTCAACCCGCACCTCTGAATCAGCAATACACGGATGGAAGGGGAAATTTATGTATAGAGTCACAAGTTCTAGTAGTTTGGACATTATATGATGAGGTTCAAAATTTTAGAGGTTCTTCTTTATTTTTACTCATTTTACTCTATTTTCGAAAGTTCAACACTCCAACCACCCGACACACAAAATAAATAATTGCAGTATTTGAGCGGCTTGAAAGTATTTGAGCAGTTTGAAATGATCAAGGGTAAAATCTCTCCAACATCGAAAAAATATTCTTGAGCTCTAAATGATCAAATCATAAAATCTTTTCAAAATGGAAACATTTTTTTCACGAAGTACGCCTTATTTATACATTGTAAGGTTGAAAAAGAGTAATTTACGTATGAACACAAAAAAAAATCATGGTTTGAGGTCCCCATCTTCATAGAGATAAGTTTTGGAGGGATCCGAGGTCCCCATCCTTATACAGTTCTTTTTCCCCCAAAAAAAAAGAAAAAAAAGATTAGTATGGGGATGGGGACCTTAGACAGTCTCGACCCATTTCATTTTATTATTATTATTATTATTATTACTCTTTTATGTTCCTCGATAAATTACTCCAAACTGTATAAACTTTTTCATGTGCCCAAACTTTAGGTTTTTGGTCCCACATAAACTTACCGATTGACCGTGGGCGTGCATAACAAATGAATGGTGGAGAGGTATAACCTTCATGCCTTCTTCCTACCATGAAATGCACATAAATACCTGCTCCCAGATTGCCTTAACACCCCACCTTTGCCACCTCTCTCTTATTATGGCTTAGTCCTCGTCTCTCTTATTGTCTCTTCAAGAAGCTCTCTCTCCCTTATTTTTCGGTCTAATTTGTGAATAATCTCTTTCTTATAGTCTTATTCTTATCTGTGTGAAGAAGCTCTATTCTCTTATTATTCAGTCTCATCTATAAAGAAGCATTAGAAGAATCTCACTCTCTCTTGTCTTCCTTCTTATTTTGATCTGTGAAGAAGCTCTCTTCAGTCTTAACTGTGAAGAAGTACTTGTGACGAGGGCTCTCTCTCTCTCTCTCTCTATTCAGTCTTACTGTTAAAAAATATTTACTCTCTCATGGAAGCAAGACATGGAAATGCGACAGGAGACGTGAGCTGCGGCGAGCCAAAACGCATTGTGATGCTGCCATTCCTAGCCCGGGGTCACCTCATCCACTTCGTCGCTCTAGCTGAGCTTCTTGCTGCCCGCACTCCGTTTGCCATCACCCTGGTCAGCACCCCGAAGAACGCCCAAATGATGCGCTCCATTCTCGACACTGCCACTGCGGCTGCCATCACCGTAGTGGAGCTCCCCTTTTGCAGCACTGACCATGGCCTGCCCGACGGCGTCGAGAGCAGCGATGCGGTTCCTCCGGCCCTCACCCTCCATGTCTTCCACGCCTCTGAGTCCCTACAGCCTGCCTTCGAGCGCCTCATCTCCGAAGGCCCGTCCCCTGTCTGCGTCATCGGCGACATCTTTACTGGCTGGACCATAGGCGTGGCTGAGAAGCTCGGTGTGAAACATGTCACCTTCTTGAAGAGCAGCGCATTCGGGGATCTGGCGGCAGGGACAATGTGGCATCACTTGCCGCACCGGAAGACAGACTCCAACGAGTTCGAGCTGCCCGGCTTGCCTGGCCTGAAGCTCCAACGCTCCCAATTGACAGCCGCCTTGAAAGCGGCGGATGGTACCGATCCTTTCTCAGCATTCGTGAGAAAGAATGTACTAACTTCCCTTCGATCGAAGATCATGATCTGCGACACAGTAGAGGAGCTGGAGCCGAAGGGCATCCAGCAACTGCGGGACGCATCGGTCGGGTCGGTTGTTTTTGCAATGGGCCCAATTATGAGGCGTCCCTCCTTGGCCCACTGGGGCAGAGATTTTGGAATCACTCCAGAGCGTTGCAGCGAGTGGCTAGACCTCCATGAGCCACGAGCCGTGCTGTTCGTGTGCTTTAGCGCGCATAACAAGGTTTCTGCGTGGCAGATGAAGGAGCTGGCGCTGGGGCTCGAGGCCAGCGGTCACGTCTTCATATGGGCGGTGACGCCCTCACGAGAGAATGCCGGCGCTGTGGAATTCAGCTCAGAGTCGCTGCCAGAAGGGTTTGAGGCGCGCGTCTCGGGCCGCAAGCAGGGGCTCGTGGTGCGGGGGTGGGTGCCCCAGCACACCATCCTGTCGCACCCAGCGACAGGAGCGTTCCTGAACCACTGCGGGTGGCACTCGGTGCTCGAGAGCCTGCGCCAAGGGGTCCCAATCATCGGATGGCCCATGGGGGCCGATCAGTTTTACATCTCGAAGGAGCTGGAGGAGGAGCTGGGGGTGGGCCTGGAGCTTACCCGAGGGCAAGAGGCCGGAGTGGGGAGGGAGGTGGTGGCACGAGTGGTTGGAGAGGTGATGGGTGGGAAGAAGGGAGAGGAGCTGAGGAAGCGAGCGGCCACGGCGAGTGAGGCATTGAGAACGGCGGCGGAGGATGGTGGCTCTTCGCTTAGAGCGGTGGAGGAATTTGCCAAGACTCTGGTTGAAGGTATGGCCTGTTGAACGCTCTACTATTGAATGTAATAGTGTTTCAAAACACGAATGTGGACCGGGTCTCTTCTCTACAAATCTATGTAATGTAAGATCCGGTCGAAATCGAGTTTGGATCAGTGACCTAGAAAATATTTATAAAATAAATAAAACATTAAAATTAAAATGTGGGTTTATGGATGGGAGTGAAATCTAAAAAAATATTAGATAAATATTTCACGGGATCCAGTTAGGACCCATACCATTTCATGAGTCCCGATTGATTCCCACGATCCGAATTAGAAATTATCGGATTTTAAATCGCTGATTATCATAGAAGAAACCCTATTTGTCAAAGAATAAAAAAAAAAAAGGTACGCAAACAATTATTGTACCGATCACAAAACTATTGCCATGTACTTGCACAAGCCCGGTTCATTGAGGTACAACTAGTTCATCATTGCTCAACAAACTGCTGCTACATGCGTAAATGCCGCAAACTCCATGCTATGCATAAGAGGGTGCAAGCTAGTGTTATTGTCATCATCATCCGAATCTTATCCCAATTATTTGAGGTTAATACGTTACACGTTAGTATGAATATACTATTTGTTTTTTCACTTTAAGGTTGTAAACATTTTGGATCAACCCCTATCTTGCAAGATTCAAAGCAGAACCTGACCAGACAATTGTGTGGAGTTAATATTCATTTTTTAGTGTCATGGCAGAAGGAAAATTTATTATTGTTATTTTTTTAGACCCAATTAAGTTTTTGAGCGTTTTTGTGACAATTTCTAAATTAACCAGGTTTCCTTCAAAAGGATTTATCGTCTTTCTTTTCTTTTCTTTTTTTGAATGTTTCATGTAAGAAAAATTATCTTAATAAATTGCAAGACAAAAGGATTCAAGAAACTTTGATAGCCACTTTGGAGAAAAACAACATTACTGAAATTCTTAGCATCCACTTAATGAACACAGCATATTGTCACAAAGATAAATCACAAGAATAGATCTCAAAAGTCACAAACTCTCTTCCCTAAATATGACAATTCTTGCTTCCTGGCTGATCTAATCTAGTTCGCTGATTCTGAAAAGAAGCTCATTGGCATAAGAGATTGACCTCCAAGAGACCTCAGAAATCTTAAGCCAAAATCTTAATTAGATCCCCTGTAATTGTGTTATTATCCATAACATTAGACATCCTTTTTCTAGGATCCACAACATCAAAAGACAGTAGGGTGATTGTTGCAGGTTCTCTGCCCTTGACTCGATGAGCCGAATTCGCTTGTTTTGTACCCGTAGCAGAACTAGCCCTCGAACTCGTCATGAAACCTGAAAAACTGTGTCGTTGTTTCGAAAGAAGTACGATCGATATTAGGTTATACCATAGAATTGAATACAAAACTGATGCAACAATGAAGACATGAGGAAAGTAAAAAAGAGTGTAGGGGAACGAAAATATATTATAGGTTGATTAACTTTTGAAGGCATTCATCTGGGCACTGATTAAGCAAATAAAACCTTCCAAGCTTTTCTAATGAATGCAATTTCCAGTTCAAAAGCTAACTAACTTACCTTCAAAAGAGTGAAAAAAAAGAGTAAAGGTTAACTGGGTCAATATTTTTAAGAGATGAATCATTCAAAATTGGACGTGGTTAGCATGCGGGCCGCGTTAATAAATTTATTTTTGAAATAAAATTTGATCTTAATTTTTAAAAAACATATAGTTTTTAACATAGAGATGATTAATCTATAAAAATAAATAAAATTTAAAAATTAGAAATAATAATTTTATTAAAAAAACATTTGAACGGTTAGTTTCAGTTGTTTTAGATGGACCACCTATTTGCATCCATCTTTAAGATCGATGCTTTATACGTTGGGACTCCATATTGTAGAAATGCGGTATAACCCGTATGAAACAATTTACTTTTAATATTTTACTCATTTACAACTATTCCATTATATTTACGGATCTTCAATATCAATAAAGGAAAAGCATCTCCAAACTGGTTTTCACTCCAAGATCGAATACAGACGGTCCATTCTTTTTTTTTGGGGTAAGTCAGTACGGGAGAAGGCCCCTACCCATTTTTCATTAATACTTTTAAAAAAAGAAAACAATACGGCTTATTTCTTTACAACCTTGGAATAGGGCACTTGCAACAAACCATGACGTAAAGCAAAGGAAATAAAGTTGAAAGCAAAGGAAATAAAGTTGAATGGACGAGAAAGCCAAACAATGGCTTGTAAACTAGATGTGGTCCATTTTGCAAGAATATCAGGCACAATGTTCAATCCACAAAAAATGTGGTTGATGGATCACCTACGATTAAAAATGTATTGTTTATAATTCACTGCAATCGTATGTAACTTCTACAGAGACCGACCGATAGCGTTCATGAATAACATTAGCAATTAATGATGAATCACTTTCAATATGAAGAGAAGAACATTGGGGTTGATCATTCAACAATATGTAAAATCCAATTTCTCATAAGTTCATAATCATTCATTTTTCATTGAGATTTACCACAAGGTGAATCAAATATGATTCAAAAGATTTCAAGTAATAAAAATCTCCGTAATCAGGTGTTTTCCCGAGACCATGTCTACAATTTGGTCCCTGTAGGATCACCACATATTCCCTTCTTTAATACCATTCTTGTACTATTTTGTTTCACATTGCCGACAAAGTGGCAAGTGATTGGCGATAAAAGGCGGCAGAGATAAGTACAACACACAAAGTGACATAATACTAACATTATTTAATTCTCAACTAAATCTACTTTGTTAAAAAGCTAACAGCTACTAATAAAAAAGGCAAATGGCTTTATAAGGCTTACGCAAGATCAAAATAAGTAAATCCTCACCTCACTACTCACTTAATATTGCAATTCAAGTATTGGAAAACCTTTATATTGATTATCTCATCTTAAACATTATGGTTTTAGAACAACAATAAGATTTCAAATTTTAAAAATAGTATATATCGTAACAAAATATCTAGACCATCTATTTCGCCCTAAAAATAAGTGTTCAATGATTCGCAAGATCTGTATCATTTTTTTAGTTTCAAATTTTATTTTCGATGTCGAAAATCAATTTTAGAGCCATCATGGGGATTTTTATTGCCGTAAGTGTTCTTTGAACGAGGATTTGATGTGAGGCTTTATTTTGTTTTCATAAATCCTAGGCCTTATAAAAACTTCATCCATAAAAAAACTGCCAGGCCACTTTAAGAAATGGGCATCTTAGGGAAACAATAGAGGATATTCTCATGTAGTTGATCTATCTCTAGTAAAAAATCTTATTTTACTATTTTTTAAGTTTACCTATGCACTTAAAACAAGAGATATACGACCGTTTACTATTGGCACGAGAATGTCACAATCTCACTAAATATGAAATTGCGGGGTTGGAAGTGTGATGTTGATTGTGTTCAAATATATACATAACTAAAATATATTTATTAAAATATATTGTTATATTTGTATAAATATTAATTAAATATTATTAAAATATTAAACATTATTTGTATAATAATACTATTCGAGTTAGGTTCACATGGCCCTGGACCCGGACCCAACCTATGAGGTCCAATTCTTGGACCCATACCTGGACCTAGGTCGACTCCGAACGTTGGGTCCCAGGTCAAGTCAGGATCCATTACTACCCCTATTGCTTTTTGGAAAAGGTTTCTATAGAGCTGAGGCTTTAAATAATTAAATTAGAGCCCACCGCAAAAGTTTCACTAGAAGAGATTGTTTTGATGTCCAAATATCCGATCATCTCGACATCAAGATGCATGGACATGAGAAAAAAAATAGATTTCAAGTTTTGGATCGTCGATTTTCAAGTTTTCATAGATATGCTCGATCTACACTGTTTTTTAAGCTTCAAATTTTTTAATTAAAGTTGAAAAGTATATTTTAAGACTATCACAAAGATTTTCAGTAATAAAACCATATTTCTCGACACTATTTGAAGGTGCGTTTTATTTTGATTGTTTAGAGCCTCAGCTCTATACAAACCGGACCCTCTTATACCAAATATAAAGAGTCTTGGAACATACAATCCCTTCTAAAACAACATCCATATACGTCGAGTCCTCTCACATGTTTGCGGCACTTTTTATATCTAGATGGGAGAATGGACGGCCTAGATCTTCTTTAAGGGGATCTTATTCATTCCCAACCCTTCATGGAGGAAAAGGTCGAGGTAAACATGAGAAACTGCCCGACTGCACACCTTCTTCTATTCTGCCCTGACTTTGAATAGCCACAAAAGATGGAGAAATACCAATTAAACGCCACCTATAAGATTGCAATATTAATATGTAGAACTACAGTAAAAAAATCCATCGAAAATAGTTATTTTAATGTTAAAAAAAAACCTTCTAATTGATCATCTCGACATTGAGATGTACGAATATATATAATAAAAAAAAGATTGAGTACCAAAAATAATACATCTTGCAACACATTATCTAGACCGTTCATTTTTAAGGTTTTTATATACTTATAAATCTACTTGATTTTAACCCTTTTTGGAGTTTAGAATGTTATAATTAGATATAAAATAGTCTTTGAGATAATCCTAAGAATTTTGTACACCAAAATTACATGTTATATTAAATTTGGAGATGTGCCTTAATTGAATTGTTTAAGGTTGCAACTTTATAGAAACCACGCCCATTAAAAAATACTAATGCATCTCTCTCGCTTCTCATCCACCCGGTATATACCTTTTTTTCATGCTCTTGTCTGCAAATCCTAAGGTTTAAATAATAACAAAACAGAAGTCAAGTGATAGAATTAACAAAGAACATTAGGCTCTCTCTCTCTCTATATATATATATATATATATATTCTATAAGTTTAGAATTCTCATGATTTGGAAAAGGCATCGCAATGATTTTGTTATGTTCAACTCTATAAAACTATAATAGGATTTTTTATATTTTTTTATAATAATTAAAGGAAACAGTTTATATAAGGGCGAGGTCCGAAACAATCAAGTTAAGGCGCGCCTCAAAAGTTCAGTAAAAGAAGTTTCGGTACCCAAGATGTAGACATGAGAATAATTTCAAGTCTTCGAAATAATGCATCTTGTAATGTATTTTCGAACAGTCAATTTTCAAATTTTTCAAGTGTTCATAGGTCTACTCGATCTACACTATTTTTTAAGCTTTAAATTTTATAATCAGAGATGAAAATAATTTTCAAGTCATCAAAAAGGTTTCCGGCATTGAAACAACATCTTTCAACACTATTTGAATGTGCGTCTTACTTTGATTATTTAGGGCCTTGGCTTTATGCAAACCACACCCATGTTTAAATAAAATATAAAGAGTTTATTCGATTTTGACTTAGTGAGTTATTCCATAACCTTAGCCTCGACTCGACTAAGTGAATTTTTAACCTTATCTTAGCCTCTCCCAAAATTAAATAGGGAAAATTACAAACCCCCCAAATATACTATATGTACAACTTACCCCCAGCTAACTTTTCCTCTTACTTTTTTCCCCACAACCATCTTTTCGCGCAGAAACCCCCCAAGGTAAAAATTTGTTATTTTTTGGACGAAAATATCATTTCCGTACAAAAAAAAGAAGTCCATTGGCGGTCCCAAGTAGCGTATTGCAGGAGCGACCAATTCAACCGCCGAAGCGATGTGGACTCAGAAAGTGTACTACCGAAGTGTATCTTTGTACTGCAGGAACACTTGTCTTTATTACCGGAGCGACCTATTCAACCACCGGAGAGTTGTGGCTCCATAAGGTGTACTCCCGGAGCGAGTCCTTGCATTGCTGTAGCGCGTATCCTCATTGCCGTAGCGACCTATGTAACAAGTGCTTTGGCTCCAGAAGGTGTACTGTCGGGGCGAGTCTTTGTATGGTCGGAGCGCATTGTCCTCATTGCCAGCGTATTTAAATGGATCATCGGAGCATTTAAAACGCACGAGGAGAGAGTCATGGGTAAAAGCCATGAGGAGAGAGCGGGGGTAGTTTAGTCTCTTTTTCTTTTTTTTGGGATTGGGGGGAAGGGTATTTGCGAAGAAATGTGGTTGTCGAAAAAAAATGAAAGAAAAAATTTGCTGGAGAATAAGTTGCATAAATAGTATATTTAAGAGGTTTTTGTAATTTTTCCAATTAAATATCTAGTGGCTCAAAGTAAGTTTAGGCGGAAACCCAATCCGGCAACAACCCGGAATTGTCCCTCCAACTCCCATACATTCAAACAAAAAAGCAGTATATGAAGAGAGACTGTCGGGTCGATTGTTGAAACATAACTTCCATGACAAAGATATCCCATTCCAAAATCTAAAACCTTTCATGTTTGGATGAGGTTTCTATAAGGCCTAGGCCTTATGAAATCAAAATAAAGCCTCACCGCAAATCTTTATTCGAAAAGTACTTTCATCAATGGAAATCTCTATAATCGCTCTAAAATCAATTTTTAAGAAATTTGAAACTAAAAAAAAGTATAGATCTTGCAGATCTATCAAACACTTATTTTTAAAACAAAATGAACGGTTTAGATAATTTGTTACAATATATACTATTTTTAAAAGATGAAATCCTTTTTCTTTTCCCTAACGGTAATATTCAAGTCGAGATAATCGATATAAAAGTTTTTCAATGCTTGACTTGTGATTTTCAATGAGTTATAAGATGAGTATTTTGCTTATTGTGATTGAGCTGCAGCCCTATCCAACTAATTTTTTAGTTGTTTTGTCTTAAAAACTCTTTTTTTTTAATGTATATTTTTCATTGGATTAGAAAAAGCAACGGCATATTCTTGGTCTCTAGAATTATACCAACCGTGCTAAATGCGTGAAACAGAATAAAATTTGGAAAAAAAAAAAAAGTTTGCCACGTGTCAATGGATAATTGATCAAGAGGTACAGAGAATAAAACCATGAGATATACCCTTTCCTCTCTCAGAATAATAAGATATTCTGTTTTCTCTGTCTAATCTTATCTTGCTTAAGCAATCTCCCTCTATAAACTTTCTCTCTCTAAAACTATGAGAGATTCCTTTTTCTCTCTCTAGGACTTTCTCTCTCTTAAACTATGAGATATTCCTTTTTCTCTCACTAGGACTTTCTCTCTCTAAAACTATGAGATATTCCTTTTTCTCTCTCTAGGACTTTCTCTCTCTCTCTCTATTTTATCTCGTTCGAGCCGCACACCTTTTCTCAACACTCTCTCTCTAGGCCCCTTAAATATGGATATTCTTTTTACCGTATTCGCATATTCCAACAGGTATAAAATTCCCCTTCATTTCTCTTCCTTCGATTTCATTGCTATCCCTTCGTTTTCGTTATCTTATTGCGTCAGATTCCGGCAAAATTTCACTTGCGTTCCGGCGGTAGACCAAAATCCCGGCGACTTTCAGGCACGTGGGGAGATTTCATCGACATTTGAGCGAATTTGCGCTGAATTACGGCGAATTTGTGTTGGACATTTTGGGGTTGCATTTTTTTTGTAGGATTTACAGGTACCAATTCTCAGGCGAGTTTCTGGCCATCATACGTCCGTTTCCGGCGATTTTCTGGCCATCATACGTTGGTTTCCGGCGAGTTTCCTTGGTTCCAGCTTTACTTGATTCCAATTTCCCTCGAATTTCTGGAGCGTAAGTTGTGTTCCGGCGAGTTTGTGCCAAAATTCTGGCCACTTTACAGCGAATTTGTGGTGAAGATTTCTTTGATTCCGGCGAGTTTTCTCGGATCCTAGGGCTAGTCTCTCTCTCAAATTCCTCCGAGAAGGGCTTTTCTCTCTCGCTCTTCAAATTCCTCAAGGGGCCGATCTCTCTCTCCCCACTCTCTCACTCTGAAGTTCTTCCTGAAAGGGCATAATTCTCCGTCTTGTACAAATCCTCCCTCTCTTGCAACGATGAAGTTTGGGAAGAGCTTGAGCAATCAGATCGAGGAGACTTTACCAGAATGGAGGGACAAGTTCCTCTCTTATAAGGAATTGAAGAAGAAGCTCAAATTGATCGAGCCAAAGGCCAACAGTAATGGAAATGGAGATGAAAACTGCAAAAATAAGCGTGTTAAATACAGTAGTAACGATGAGAAGGAGGGTGTCACTGCGTCTATGACCAAGGAAGAGGAGGACTTCATTCGATTATTGGAAGATGAGCTCGAGAAATTCAATGCCTTCTTTGTTGAGAAAGAGGAAGAATACATCATCAGGCAAAAGGTTCTCCCCCCTTTCCCTCTCTCTCTAGAATGCATCATCAGATGAACTCTCTCTCATACATCATCATGCAAATGCTCTCTCTCTCTCTAGAACACATCATCAGACAATTGCTCTGCTACTAAAACACATCATCAGACAATTTCTCTCTCTCTCTCTCTCTCTCTCTCTCTCTCTAAAACACATCATCAGAGATATTCTCTCGCTTTCTCTCTCCATTGACTCTTTCTTAGCATTTTTTTAATATTTATGTGTAGCTATTACTTCTTTTGGCAAGTTTCTGTTGAACTTTGCTTTATGAATAAATTTGATGTATCCTAATAGCATATGTTTAATTTTTTCTTGATGAATAGCTCCCTCTCTAGTCTTTTGTTTTGTATATTAGGAGTTGAGGCCTTTTGGGCTCTGTTTTCTTGTTCCCTTTGAAAGGTCAAAGGGAAGAAGATCTTTCGATGGGGCAAAAGCATTGGTGAGTTCCTCCCTCTACCTAGCTTTGGAAACAGAATTGGGGGTGTTTTTTGTGGTTGGGATTCACTTAACATGGAGTCATTGAGAATTTTCTTCTCTCTTTGGTTCAATTCACATAAATTTGGGAAATTTTGAAGAACCCAAATTTGATATCCTCAAGCTTAAGAAGTCAAACTTAAGAAGTCCTTAATCATCAAAAGACTTTGATTCTGGGAAATTTAGAAGAACCCCATTTTTATATCCTCAGAGGTAAAGGTCAAAGGACTTTGATTTTGGGGATCTTTGAGTCCTCACACTTTAGAAAGGATTAATCATCAAAAGACATGGTATATTCCATAGGAGTATTATGTTAAAAACTCACAAATCAAGTTTTTTATCAATTAACTGAACTAGGAGAATGGAAACTTAACATTTAATCAACCGAATGCTACAAGATACAAGATACGGAATCCGAGGTCCTTCTACTTAGGGGTCATTGGTCTTTCGCGGACTAAATGGAAAAGCTTGGTGAAATGGAGAGTCCATTGTACTTTTTAGGCACTAAATTGAAGTATGAATCATCATCATTGTCAAAACTCTTTCCCAACTATTTGGGGTCGCTTTTTCCCAACTAATTGGAGTCGGCTACATGAATCCTGATTCGCTCAATTAGGGGTCGTGCCTTTTATTCTTTATTGTACTATTGATTCATAAATTGGAGTATGAATCAATAGCATAATAAAAAATAAAAGGCATGGTTCCTATATGTCGTCATACCGATATAACTTGTGTCTGGGATTGGGACCAACCACTCTTGAATAAGATGGCTGCAAGTGAGATGAGAAAAATTCGTACATCGGTTACAACTTGACTAGAACACTTGACCACTAGTTTGTGAAAGTGTTATCTGCTCACTCCTAGCCGTCAAATCAGACTTTCAGTCATGAGACATATTTGAGATACATCTGTATGGAGACACATATGAAGGTTTCTTGTAAATTGGAGTTTGGAGCGCTACTAGCTTTCAACCCAAAGTAGTAAAAACCAGAACAAACTAGCAAGTATGGATCAGATTTGATAGAAAAATCGAGAGCCAGTTTCCAGTCCAATCGTCACTAAACCATGTTTCTTTTATTGCGAGGATTCAAACCTGCGAACTAATGTTCTCTTTTTTTTTTTGAGAAAGCTGTCAGATGGAAATCCATTTGGTTCTAGTTCGTCTATTTCTTTGTTTTGTTCCTAAACCTTTCTTTCCATTTGGTTCTAGTTCGTCTATTTCTTTGTTTTGTTCCTAAACCTTTCTTTCAACTCTTCGTTCTTTCTCCTTTATATGCATATGATTTGATTTATTTTATCTGATCTGTTTATTCATTCAATCCACAGTCATAGCAAGAGCTTATATTGGAATCTATTTAATTTGGTTTGGAGAAAGGTTAACTTTATATTAATAAAATGGAAAAAATGTACAAAG
Source organism: Amborella trichopoda (assembly GCF_000471905.2). The sequence goes on from NW_006498085.1 coordinate 587,300, forward strand.
ACCACAAGATGTGGTAAAAGGCAGCCCACAAGATGGGTGCTCAGAGAAAAAGAGAGGTAGGGAAGCAGAAAATCCAGAAACAAAACCAAAAACAGAGAGCTAAAACCCAAATTTACAACAGACAGGGGGAGGAAAGAGGTCTTCTAGTGAAGCATGCCCTCCGGGGTGAATAAGTACAGGGGGTGGAGTGAGAGAAGTGAACACAAAAGAGAGAAAGAGATAACAAAATGAAAAAGAGAGTCTATGAATCCTTGAACATAACAGTGTTGTGAAGAATGATGAGGAATCCTGAAAAGGCTGTGCCCAAGACGAAAAAAGGCAACATGGCCCTCTCTATCTATACGAGAGGTCGAAAATGTCATGCGTTGGATCCTCAGCCGAGGGTTTGCGATCTAATGTTGTAGCCCTCATGCCATGACCGCTAATAAAAAAGGCTGACCATGAATTTTGGGCTCTAAACTTGAGTTTTGAAAACCAGATCCGACTAGCCAGTAGGATCAGAGTCAACAAAATACTAGAGCCATATTTGGGTTTAAGTCCACAATAGCCAGCTTTCTCTTAGGGCTGGGATTCAACCCTTAGATTCTTAATCTTGGTGCTTTGGCCCTTAAGCAATAACCACATAGCCAAGAGGGAGCCCCATGAATTCAGTTTATGTTTTGTAATCTATGGATAACAGAGACTGGATTATTGTTTTGTTCTTTTTGGGGGCTAAGTTTCTTTTGTAATGCTCATTTTGGTTGAAAGACCGGGAACCACTGTACTAATACTGAGACTAATACTGAGAAACATGTTAGATTCATTAGCACAAAAAACCATGGATTAAATTGAACTGAGCATTCTCTTCATTATATAAAATTATCTGTATAAGCAAATGTGGATGGAGCCTGGTGATAACTAATTTTGTGGTTGGACTAATGCAGGAGTTGCAGGATGCAATAGCAAGGGCCAAGGTCTTTCCTGAAGAGATGATAAGAATCAAGAAGGAAATTGTGAACTTTCATGGGGAAATGGTTCTTCTGGAAAATTACAGTGCTCTCAATTACACAGGTAGTCCACCATTCAGCTATGTTTTATCTTTTGTTAATGTTCCTCCTGTTATGCTTACTTTGAAACTTCACCACCATTCAGCTATGTTTTCTCTTTTGTTGACGTTCCTCCTGTTATGCTTTCTTTGACGCTTCTTAAACAGAGATTGAATTATGAAGTAAAAGTGATGAGCTTTTGTTTATGTTTCCTCTTTTCTTATGCCTTCTTAAACAGTGCTTGAAATATAGAATAAGAATTTGGACTGATCATAACTTGCACTAAAAAGAAAAACACTGCCTCCTTTGTTTTAAATGAGTCTGGATCATCAAAGCAAGAACCAGGGTTTCAAGAAATTGCCCCCCATCTCTCTCTCCCTAATCTTAGTTGTGGGTTTGCAGGCCTTGTGAAGATACTGAAGAAATATGACAAAAGGACCGGTGCTTTGATCCGCCTACCCTTCATTCAAAAGGTTCTAAGGCAGCCATTCTTCACTACGGATCTCCTCTTCCAGCTCGTGAAGGAATGTGAGCTTATGCTCGATCGTCTTTTTCCAGCTGATGATCCGTCTATTTCAGGTGACCAAACTGAAAACACCGAACCCAACTCATCAAATTCTAATGTTTCATCGATGCCGAGAGCTTCACAAGATTTAGAAGACATAGAATACATGGAAAGCCTATACATGAAGAGTGCCATGGCTGCTCTTCGCGTCTTGAAAGAGATTAGGAGTGGGAGTTCAACTGTTAGTGTTTTCTCCTTGCCTCCCCTGCAAAACACTGGACTGGAGGAGCCTTGGAGTAAGATTCCCACTTTAGAACAGATTCAAGTAACAAAATAGTGAAAGTTACACAGAGAGAGAGAGAGAGAGAGAGAGAGAGAGAGAGAGGTATGTGTGGTGGCCTCCCTTCAGTGTCAGGCTTGAGGCCTTCTTATACTATGGATGTTTTTGTTCTTTGGGGCTTATAGATTCTAAACAGTCTTTTTTCTAACTATTTGGGGTTGGCAAAGCTTGTGGATTTTAAACACACTTTGTATAATTACAATCGAAAGTTTTACTATTGAGACTGTATTCACCTTGAGAAAACTTGCAGGTTCTTCGAAAATTTGGGAGCGTTTTTATCACATTCGTGTGTGTAAATAGAGGTGGATTGAGACTTTATTCACGAAGTGGATTGAGACTATATTGAGACTTACATTTGTGAAAGGAAATTATATATTGTCTACTAATGAGACCATATTGAGAGTTACATTTGTGAAAGAAAGTATATATTGTCTAGGCTAGGCTGATATGGAAGGTATATATTGTAGTCTTTCTATATGGAAAGGGTAGGTACAACACTTTTTATTTTATGGTAAGTCTGGGTTAGAGTATATGTGTTTATGATTTATTTCTATTTTTGTCATCTTGTATTTGTCTAGACAATCTCGTATGTTATGATTAATTGACACTGAGTCTCTTCAGAGAAACCTGAGACTCTTCATATGGTATCAGAGCCAGATTCATTTTCGTTATGTCTATTCTTCGTCCGTAAAGTATTGTCATCGATTTTCAATGGTATCAGAGCGAGATTCATCTTTGCTATGTTTATTCTTCGTCCGTGAAGTATTGTTGTGGATTTCAAGAAGAGTTTGTTGCTCACTCTGTCCATGCAACTACTGTCGAGCCGTGTTTCAACTCTTCGCAATTCGAACCGCTAGTCTGATATGTCCATGGTCGTGCTCCATGTCTTAGCATGGATGTCCTTCAATCCTGAGGTCCTCTCTCTCTAGATCCGTATACCCTGTCGATAAGAGTTGTGGGTTTTGTTTTTAGCTGAGCGTGAGACAGTGTTAGGGCTTGGCTTTTGTTTGGGTGAAGGCCCAACTATTTTTCTATTGAAGGCCCACTCCGTCTCATCCCATGATGGCATCTCCTTCTATTTTATCTCCCTTTGTAAGCTTTATACAAACAGGGATTATGTTGCAGGCCAAATTTTAAATCTTGCGGAAAAGGTAGAACAAGCAAAGAATCACCTTTCTCATTCACACATGGGTTCTTTCCTTGTGCCTGCACTACAAAAGAAAGAGGAAGATTCTCAAGTTGCAAAGATAACCCGTGAAAACTCGGAAATAACGGTCAAGCAGGTACATGGGCTCATGGCACAGGTTATGAAGGACACCCACTTCAATTTAGTTCATCAAGCTTCTAGGATACTACCAATCTTGACTGATCTGTTGCGTCCCGAGCCCATCGTTGAGACGATGAGAAATTAAGAGTTTATTATTATTATTATTTTTTGTGCCTTAAAAATTAAGATTTTATTATTATTATTATTTACTACTCCTGTTACTTGCTATACTATTACTATCTACTACTATTACTATTAGTATTATTATTATTATTTTGTTAACTGGTATTTTTTAATTTTTTGTTTTTCTAAGACCTACGGCCTGATCTGATACCCGTCTCTAAACCCATCTCTAAAAGATGGCCCCCGAAAGTTTTTGTTTTTCTATGACCTACAGCTAGATCTGATATCAGCCTCTAAACCCACATTTGAAAGGGCCTCAGAAAACTGTCAATCTGCCCTCCCTAAGAAGGTATATATTATATTGAAGCCTTTATCTGAAGCCTTTGGACGCTATATATTGTAGTCAATCTATATGATTGTAGTCCTTCTATATGGGTAGGGTAGGTCAATATCTTGAAGGTACATATTGTAGTCAATCTATATGATTGTAGTCCTTTTATATGGGAAGAGTAAGAATAATATCTTGTATTTTATGGTAAGTTTGAGTAGGGTATGTGATTATGATTTATTTTTATTTTTGTCAAAGACAATCTCATTCACCCATATGATTTATGGACACTAAGTCTCTTCAGAGTAACTTGAAACTCGTCGCAACATTTATAGGAACCGATGAAGATATGTGCCTATGATTTGCAACCACTAGTAAAAATGCACATTATCATTATCATCGTTAGTCTTTTTCCATGTTAGAGCCCACCAGTCAAGATGCGTATTATCATCATCATTGTTAGAGCCATAATCGTCATTGGAGCTTTTTCCACATTAGAGCTTATTGGTACATATGCATACTGTTATCATCATCATCAGAGTTTTTCTCTACGTTAGAGCAAACTGTATTATCGTCATCATTATTGTTAGAGCATCATTCGTCATCATTATTGTTAGAGCATATTATCATTAGGAAAAAGTTTCTATACTTTCCCTATAGCATAGAAGATCTATGCTTCTCTTACCATCCAGCCATCCACTTTTGATCAAGAGAACTATTCACCGTTTGATCTTAGATCCGAGATCCGACATCTCAAAGTAATTTTTTTTTAGTTTTTTTTTAATACAAATTGTATAAATATGAAATTAGTATGCGCCATCTTCTCATTGGGGCACACCTATAAAAAAATATTAAAAATAATTTTTCAATAAAATATAATGACCAAAATACCTCTTGAAACTTTCAGAGGTATTTTGATAATTTTATTTTATTGGAAATATTTGTCGCTAGTGTGAGTTTAATAGAGGATTGGATATCTAAAATTTGGTATCAAAATAATTTATAAAAAATAAATTAAAAGATGTAAAGATATGACATTGTAATTGAGATAATCTTAATCGTCCATTAAAAATTCAGAATTGATGGTTGGATTAGGAGAAATATATAAATTTTATAGTGTCGGGAAAGCACATACAGCCGACCTTTATCACCATTATCATCAAGTTTTTTCCACCTTAAAGCATCTGTCGTCAATGTTTCTTCCACGTTAAAGCGTACGGTATTATCGTTACAGTTATCCGTACCACGTTAAAGCGTACGGTTATTATCGTCCGCATTGTTGTTAGAGTGTAACGGTATTATTACCATTGCCATTTTCTACATTAGAGCCTACAGACTCGTATAGTCATCGTCGGAGGAATGTGCATTATTATCAATAGAGATCATTGTTCACAAACTCGTCTGATCTCACCACTAACGGTCCAGTTAAATTACAAGCGGTCACTAGTTTCAAAATTCAGAAAAAATTAAAAAAATATATATAAATGCTAAAAAATTAAAAATTTGATTTGTAATGTATTTTTAAATATTTTTTACTTTACGGTAAAGATTAAAAATTGTTGTGATCATTAATAATATTTTCTCATCTTTTTTAAACAATTTAAAACATAGCCCTTAAAAATATAAAGTGGTTTAAAATCCATTTTTTTTATTAATTTTCAACTTCATTTGAATACATTTTGTTTTAATCGTTCTTTATATGTTTTTCATATTTTAGTAGATTTTTTTTATTTTTTTCAACATTTTTTTTACCGTCCGGGTCTTGTCCAACTAGAGCGGTTCGATTGACCGATTTGCCGGTTAGGCCGGTTAAACCACTTCGAGATCCATGGCCAGTTAACTATTTTGATTCGATTTTATGAACACTAGATACATACTATCATCATTATGATAGAAATCAAAAGTCTTTTTCTTTCCAACTGCTTAGTGGAGATACGTATTATCATCATCATCGTCATCATTATTAGTTTCTTTTGCGATTAATTAGGAAGCAAAGACGAGCGTGTAAAGTAAATTAACGTAATTTATCATCATCATCGGTTTCTTTTGCAACTAATTAGGCAGCAGAGACGCGCGTGTAAGTAAATTAACGTAACTTAAATTTAAAATCATAACTTTTTTTCCATCTAATTAGGCAGCAGAGACGCGCGTGTAAGTAAATTAACGTAACTTAAATTTAAAATCATAACTTTTTTTTTATAACTTTACTTATACTTAAATTTAAAATCATAATTATAGCCTTTTTCTTCGTCAGAGGCTTCACGAATGTGTAAGTAAATTAATTCAAATTTAAGATGAAATACCTTAAACTTATCCCTAATTTTTCTCTCACAAATATAAAATAGTATAAACTAATTATATTTCGTATAATCCAAATCCCTAAAACTGGCTAAGATCACTATCCGGTTAGAAAGGATTTTCATTGCAAATGAAAGTCCTGTTCAATTAGCTTTGGAAAAAAAATCATAATTATTATTCATTCGTCTTAATTAATATATGTCTTGTTCTCTTGTTGGATGGCTAAAATGCAATTATTAAATGTAGAATTCCTAATTAAAAAACAGATGTCTCCCTTCCTATCTCTTTCTCTCACTCTCTTAATTTTTTTATGTGACCCAGTTGGGAATATTAGGACTTAAAGCCCCTTAAAAAGCCTCTTTGATGTTTTTTCCTCTTTATTTTTATTATCTAATTAAACCTTAAACTCCCTTACTGAGAGTAAAGTTCTTTTTCCTTTTTCCTCTCTTTCTTTTTGGTAAATATGCCAGATAATTATCTATCTTTATATCTTTTTTGACAAGTATTATCAGATTTTGTTGAGAGAGGGAAACTATCTTTATCTCTTGTACTGTAAATTTTGTATTAGTGGTAATTATCTCTTCATCTAAACTGAATCCCTATATAATAGAGTGAACCCTTGCATGCTTTTTTTTCTACCGTAAAAGTCCAAACTACCTCAACGATTCAACACCATGTGCTGTCAAGAATTTGGCCCTGGAAATGGTTTTAGAGAGAGAGAGCTTCATGTTTCTAGGCCTACTTATGGGACAGACACATTGTGTTTTAGAGAGAGAAAATTTCATGGTCCTACTAGCCCTACTTATGGGACAGATACAGATTGTTTTAGAGAGAGAGAACTTCATGGTCCTACTCCTGTCGCTCTAGAAAAACATGGTCCTAGTCCCGGCCGACCACGTCCCAAATGTCGCCCATCACCTCTCAAAACTAAGCAAAATTCTGATTCCATCCAGAAGTTTCCGGCAGTACCTCACCGGATTCCGGTCATCATTCATGTGCTCTCTCCGAAGGTGATCCATTGCACCGTCTCAGAATTCATGATACTAGTGCAAAAACTCACTGGATATTCTCCTGAATCTTTGAAGTCTCCTACTAAGCCAAGCCATCGGTTTTTTGCAGTATGGACAAGAAAGTCGCTTTCACGGCGATATCGAGTTTAAGTTTGGCATTACTGTTAGTTCGTAATCCTGGTTTGTTAATTCGTAATCCTAGGATTTATTATTAGTTCGTAATACGGGGTTGCGAGATTTATTGACTGTTTATGGGTTCTTTTTGGTTTGGTTTTTTTTTCAGTTAGTATCGTTTAATCAATTTCTCTTATTTCTCTTTTTTATTTCTCTCTCTGATTTCTTTTTCTCTTTTTTCTTCTCTTATTTCTCTTTCGCATGTAAAGAGAAAAAGCGAGATGACACAAATTATGGAGAGAAGAATGAGAAAAAGAGAGATAACACAAATAATGGAGAGAAGAATGGAGAGAAGAATGAGAAAAAGAGAGATAACACAATATTATGGAGAGAAGAATGAGAAAAAGAGAGATAACACAAGATTATGGAGAGAAGAGAAGAATGAGAAAAAAAGAGAATACAAGATTATAGAGAGAAGAAGAAGAGCACAATCACAATGAATCTCGGAGATATAGAAAAATAATATAAGTCTTATCACCATAAGCAACGTGACCCAACAATTTGAACACAATCATAATGACTCTCGGAGATACAGAAAAATAATGTAAGGCTTATCACCATAAGCAAAGTGACCCAACAATTTGACTTGGTTTATTTTCAACCCTGTCCCTTAAACTAAGTAATCTCAACTTACTCAAGTTGCATCATCACTCACTCTGTGGTGCACTCTTCAATCACAATGAATCTTGGAGATAGAAAAAAATAATATAAGGCTTATCACTAATAACCAACTTGACCAAACAAACTAAGTAATCTCAACTTACTCAATCACAATGAATCTTGGAGATAGAAAAAAATAATATAAGGCTTATCACTAATAACCAACTTGACCAAACAAACTAAGTAATCTCAACTTACTCAGTCACAATGAATCTTGGAGATAGAAAAAAATAATATAAGGCTTATCACTAATAATCAACTTAACCAAACAATTTGAATCTTGGTGCACTCTTCAATCACAATGAATATGAAAAAAATAATATAAGGCTTATCACCAATAACCAACTTGACCTAAGGCTTATCACCAATAACCAACTTGACCAAACAATTTGAATCTTGGAGATAGAAAAATCACAATGAATCTTGGAGATAGAAAAAAATAATATAACGCTTATCACTAATAAGCGACTTGACCAAACAATTTTAATCAATTTAACCAAACAATTTTAATCAACTTGACCAAACAATTTGAATCACAATTTTAATCAACTTGACCAAACAATTTAATCTTGAATCACAATTTTAATCAACTTGACCAAACAATTTGAATCTTGGAGATAGAAAAAAATAAATATAAGGCTTATCACCAATAACCAACTTGACTTGGTCTATTTTCAACATTCTTGACCAAACAATTTTAATCAACTTGACCAAACAATTTGAATCTTGGAGATAGAAACAAATAATATGAGGCTTATCACCAATAACCAACTTGACTAGGTCTATTTTCAACATTCTCTCTCAAACTCAAGTTGAGTTGCATCATGGAGGGGTATACTCAAGTTGCATCATAGAGTGGTGCACTCTGTATAGGACAATCACAATGAATCTTGAAGATAGAGAAAAATAATATAAAGCTTATCACCAATTACCATTTCGTATAGGACAATCACAATGAATCTTGAAGATAGAGAAAAATAATATAAAGCTTATCACCGATCACCATTTCGTATAGGACTAGAAAAAAATAAATATAAAGCTTATCACCAATAACCAACTTGATTTAGTCTATTTTCAACGTTCTTGACCAAACAATTTTAATCAACTTGACCAAACAATTTGAATCTTGGAGAGAGAAACAAATAATATAAGGCCTATCACTAATAACCAATTTGACTTGGTCTATTTTCAACATTCTCCCTCAAACTCAAGTTGCATCATGGAGTAGTGCACCTCTCAAACTCAAGTTGCATCATGGAGTCTCAAACTCAAGTTGCATCATGGAGTGGTGCAATGAATCTTGAAGATAGAGAAAAGTAATATAAAGCTTATCACCAATCACCATTTCGTATAGGACAATCACAATGAATCTTGGAGATAGAGAAAAATAATATAAAACTTATCACTAATCACCATTTCGTATATGACAATCACACTGAATCTTGGAGATAGAGAAAAATAATATAAAGCTTATCACCAATAACCAACTTGATCAAACAATTTGACTTGGTCTATTTTCAACACTCTCCCTCAAACTCACTTCACAGAGTGAAGTTGTATAGGATAATCACAATAAATATTGGACATAGAGAAAAATAATATAAAGCTTGTCACCAATAACCAACTTGATCAAACAATTTTACTTGGTCTATTTTCAACACTCTCCCACAAACTCACTTCACGGAGTGAAGTTGTATAGGACAATCACAATAAATCTTAGAGATAGAGAAAAATAATATAGGACAATCACAATAAATCTTGGAGATAGAGAAAAATAATATAAAGCTTATCACCCATAACCAACTTGATCAAACAATTTTACTTGGTCTATTTTCAACACTCTCTGTGAAGTGAAGTTGGTGCATGGAGTAAAGTGTTTTCAACACTCTCCCTAAAACAAGTGACAGAGTGAAGTTGGTGCTCTCTCCCTCAAACTCAAGTCACGGACTGAAGTTGGTGCACGGAGTAAAGTGTTTTCAACACTCTCCCTCAAACTCACTCAAGTCACGGACTGAAGTTGGTGCATGGAGTAAAGTGTTTTCAACACTCTCCCTCAAACTCAAGTCACGGAGTGAAGTGCAAGTGTTTTCAACACTCTCCCAACTCAAGTCACGGAGTGAAGTGCAATTGTTTTCAACACTCTCCCTCAAACTCAAGTCACGGAGTAGTCACGGATTGAAGTGCAAGTGTTTTCAACACTCTTCCTCAAACTCAAGTCACGGACTGGTCACATAGTGAAGTGCAAGTGTTTTCAACACTCTCCCTCAAACTCAAGTCACGGAGTGTCACACCCCAAGAATTTACAATACTGATATTCCTGAGATGTGACAGTTAAAACATATATACATTGCTTGATATGATAAATTTACAGTGGCGAATTCTTACAAGGTAACAAAAGAAAGTTTAAGCACAACTACAAATATCTTTCACAGTTGATCCTGACGAGCACTCAAAATGAAACCGCAGTTATCCTGAAAAAAAATGTTTACCCTAGTTTGATGAGTTTGGCAACGCAATAAGTGATCATCATAATCCTAAAAATAATCATGATTGAAAGATATCAATATTTTCAAAAAGGAGATCTACTAACAGAAATGCATTAACAGTTTCACTTTTAAAAATGCATAATTAAGTATAATCCGAATAATTGAAATGCATATAACATTTTAACGACAGTGCATAATTCAAAAGATTTCACAAATTACCCTACTGAAGTCCCAAGTAGGTCACCTATATACCTCATCAGCGTCCTGATGGGTCCACTTAATCCTTATTGACGTCCTAGATAGGTCCACTTAATCCCTGCAGGTCCACTTATACCTCACTGGCGTACCGAATGAGTCCACTTAATCCCTATCGGCGTACCGGATAGGTCCACTTATACCTCACCGACGAACCGGATGAGTCCACTTGCATACTTAAAGTATTTCTAAATCTCTTTAAACATTCGAAAGCAGCAATATCATGTACTCAGCATATCACTGAAATTATTAATATGAGTTTCACTGAAACCATTAATAACAGTCACTTTCAATAACATTTGTAAAATAACCAGTCAAATATTTTGGGCTCAAATGAAGAAAGGTAGCAGTTCGTAAAGACATTCTAACATAATTGCCAATCTAATATGTATAGAAAAACTCTTATAAAAATTCAAGAATATAGAATTATCACAATTTATGGGATGTCAATTTGCAAATAAACATTGCATAGATAATGCTATAATCAAATGCAAAAATATCCGTTTTCAAATAATAAGGCAGTCATTTACACATGAATTTTACAATGTCTAAATATTCAAAAACAGTAGAAAGAAATCTCACAATTTTACTAAAAGCAGAAATATCACATTTATTTATAATAATTTTACAGTATCTAAAATTTTCTAACAATAGACAAGAAAAATAAATAAATTTATTTTTCTAAGAATTTACAGCATTTAAAATTTCTAACATAGATAAAATATCACAATTTTATAAAACGATTATTTTTCAAAATAATGAGGGCGCTTGCGCATAAAATTTATCGCGCCTAAAATTCATGATAATAAGCAGAAGTAATTATTTCATTTTATTTTTAAAAAGAATGGATTATTTTTCAAGACAATGAGGTCACTTTATGTTAACTCCGAAATTGGGGGAGCATCAGTTCCATCCCACACAAAAACATCGATACTTTCTTCAGAGACTCGATGTGACTGAAGAATCTTTTCCAAAAAAAGAAAGCATATAAAATCAACTTAACAGGGATTGTGACCTTATACAAATCGTCTGTTTGTAATAGGCTCTTGTGGCCCAACAGCCTTATAGGCTCAAAAGCAAAAGGTAGATTTTAAGGGATGCAAAACGAAATTCGCAAAGGAACGAAATTTGAAAGAGAAACTTGGACGATATGCAAATTTTGATGTGCTAGAATCAATGAGATGGGTAATGATTCGTGCAAATTTGGAGGACAAACTTGCGAAGAGGATTTTTGCTACACATCATGCAACCTTTGCTGTGTGGGACGGAGATACAAATTCGGAAGAGAAACTTGGACGGGATCAATGAAAAGGGAATTTGCAAAGGGGATTTTGCAAATGGAACGGAGAGTTTAGTGTTTCCGGAGAGAGAGAGAGAGATTGGCAAATGAAGTGGAAACACCTGAGATGTAAGGTGTTGTACAAGGAGTGTTAACATAAAGTTTTAAGATGGTGGACCTAAGGGCCACCCAAATAAAATTGAACCCTCAAGTATATTAACAATAATATCGTTTATTTATTGTTAAAATAAAAGTAGCAATATCTTAACGGTATAAAATTATTATTATTATTATTATCATTACTAATATATAATTATTATTTTATTTATTTATTTATTTATTTCTATTAACACCATTAATATTATTTTTTTTTTTTTTTTTTTTGCTCCAAAAGTTTTAGGTCGTCACATGGAGTGAAGTGCGTACTGGTGTAGAGCAGCTATATGTACAATGCTGCTTCCTGCAATCAAAAAAGGTAAAAGGTAATGCAAGCTATTAAATTGATTAAGAGTGGCATTGTCTACTGAGAAACCTCCCCATAACCATGTCACAATGCTATCTCCTACTATAGGTATAGCACTAGCTAAACTAGTAATAACGGTAGCGCCCCAGAAGCTCATTTGCTTTTCTTTCATAACACAAACTGACATTCTTTATACGTAATGTACACTTAGTTTGTATATCCTGTACCTTTGAGACAAAACTGGCTAGCAAAGCTAGCATATTCTCTTTTTGCACCATCCGCAAAGCGATCCAGCCTCGCTTGCCAAGCTCATTCAGCTTAGCGAACGTTATACAGCGTAGCTAGTTTGCAAGCACCAAAACACCTTTCATAAGAAACAGAGTTTAAGCGAAGCTAAAGCTGCTCTAGCTACGCCGAAGTGTTTTCAACACTCTCCCTCAAACCCAAGTCACGGAGTGAAGTGAAGTTGGTGCACGGAGTAAAGTGAAGTTGGTGCACGAAGTGAAGCTTCACGGAGTGAAGTGAAGTTGGTGCACGAAGTAAAGTGAAGTTGCTTCACAGAGTGAAGCTGCATTGAGTGGTGCAAGGAGTGAAGCTGCACTCAAGTTGGTGCACGGAGTGGTGCACTTTATATATAGAGGACAATCACAATGAATCTTGGAGATAGAGAAAAATATTATAAGGCTTATCACCAATAACCAACTTGACCAAACAGTTTGACTTGGTATATTTTAACACTCTCCCTCAAACTCAAGTTGGTGTATAGAGGACAATCACAATGAATCTTGGAGACAGAGAAAAATAATATAAAGCTTATCACCAATAACCAACTTGACCAAACAGTTTGACTTGGTCTATTTTCAACACTCTCCCTCAAACTCAAGTTGGTGCATAGAGTGGTGCACGAAGTGAAGCAAAGTTCCGTGCACCAAAGTTGGTGCATGGAGTGAAGGAGTGAAGTGAAGTTGGTGCATGGAGTAAAGTGAAGTTGGTGCACAGAGTGAAGTGAAGCTACACGGATTGAAGCTGCACGGAGTGAAGTGAATTTGGTGCACGGAGTGAAGCTGCATGGAGTGAAGTTGCACGGAGTGATGCACGGAGTGAAGGGAAGTTGGTGCACGAAGTGAAGCTAAAGTTGGTGCACGGAGTGAAGCTGCACAGAGTGGTGCACGGAGTGAAGTGAAGTTGGTGCACGGAGTGAAGCTGGTGCACGGAGTGAAATGAAGTTGGTGCACGGAGTGAAATGAAGTTGGTGCATAGAGTGGGGCACGGAGTGAAGCGAAGTTGGTGCACGGAGTGGGGCACGAAATGAAGTGAAGTTGGTGCACGGAGTGAAGCGAAGAGTGAAATGAAGTGCCCAATTTGCCAATCTGAAATTGGAATTGGAAGGCAACTTGCCAAGTTTTTTTGCTTGGCCCTTTTGAGCCGATGTTTTCTTTTGCGCAAGAGCTGATGTTTTCTTTTGTGCGGCACTGGGGCAGAGGTTTTCTTGCGTGAAGGATTTCATTTCTTGCGCAAGAGCCAATGTTTTCTTTTGCGCGGTACTGGGGCGGATTTCATTTCTTTTGTATAGCACTGGAGCTGGAGGTTTTCTTTTGCACGACACTTGGGGCCAGTGGCTTAATGCCATGCCGGAGGTTTTTTTTTGCACCGGCACTTGGGGCCGAAGGTTTTAACTTGGCTCTGATACCATGTTAAAGTTCGAGAGAGTATATACATTGAATGTAAAGAGAAAAAGAGAGATAACACAAGATTATAGAGAGGAGAAGAAGAGAGATAACACAATATTATATAGAGAGAGAAGAAGAGAGATAACACAAGATTTACGCCGTTCAAGCTCAGGCCGAAGCCTTACATCTACGGATCCAAAGCCCAATACCTATATCTTCACTATTTGGATAAAAGATTATACATGCCTCTATATAGAGAGGACAATCACAATGAATGTTGGAGATAGAGGAAAATAATATGAGGCTTATCACCAATAACCAACTTGACCAAACAATTTGACTTTGTCTATTTTCAAGAGTTACTGTGTTCAATTAATTTTTCTTATTTCTTTTTCATTATGTTCTTTCATTCTCTTTCAAATGGGTTACTGTGTGTTCAATCAATTTCTTTCAATGAATTGTATGTTCAATCAATTTCTTTCAATTAATTGTGTGTTCAATCAATTTCACACTTGTGTGTTCAATACTTCAATCAATTCTCTCATCCAGGTTGGATTCAAATGAAGTTTTCCGGAAGGCAAGGCAATGTTGGGTTTGGTGATAACTAAATCACCATACCATATTTTCTTTTAAAGATTACGGTATTATGGGAAATAAAAAATATTTTCTTCTAAAGATGAGGGTATTATAGGAAATAGAATATTGAGTTTTTTTTTGGAGCAAGAGGTGATATCTCATATTAGATATTATGGAAAATAAAAAATTGATTTAAAACAAGAAGTGATATCTTTATAAGAGAGTGAAGAAAGACATAATACTCATCCTTTCCTTTGAGGGTCATCCCATTGGGGGTTATAGGATATGGAGATCTCCCCCAAAAGAGACATGCCATTTGAGAGAGTGGTTAACTTCCACGTCTAGAGAGAAAAATATAAAAATATTTATGTTGCTGTCGAAGTTATCTTTTTAGTAGCGGTATTGATCTTTTCAATAGCGTTATTGCTGTGGGTAAGATGAAATCTCTATGTTGCTCTCGAGGTTATCTTTCCAGTAATGGTCTTGCTATGGGAAAGATGATGTTGATCAATGGTGTTGTTCGATTGGGAGAGCAGGTTTAGAAAGGATGTTGATCAATGATGTTGTTCGGTTGGGAGAGCAAGTTTAGAAGGGAAAGAGGATGTTGATCAATGATGTTGTTCGATTGGGAGAGTAGGTTTAGAAGGGAAAGAGGATGCTAATCAATGATGTTGTTCGATTGGGAGAGCAGGTTTAGAAGGGAAAGAGAATGTTGATCAATGATGTCTCTCGGTTGGGAGAGCAGGTTTAGAAGGGAAGAAAATATCTGTGAAGGTATTTGTTTAGAGATAGGTATTACTGTAAACTTCACTTCATTGTCGTAGTAGATATAGGTATTATCTCTTGTAACTCAAAACTGTAAACTTCACTTGTGGATTTTTAGTTGTCGAGGCCGTGGATGTAGCCCTACGGGGTGAACTACGTAAATGGTGTGTTATTTTGGTGTGCTTTTTATGTTTGCTTTATTTCTCGCACTCAATTTATAGTTGCATTCATCTACTTCAGATTTAACCAATTGAATACACAATCTTGAGTGGGATCCCAGTATTTGAGATTTCTGGTTTTACAAGTTAAGGGGTCGACGAGAACCCTATAGGCAAATATGAATATATATGTCTCATGCTATAAATAAACATGTGCACTCTCTCATCTCTCTTCTCTCCCATTTTCTTAACGAGCTTGGACCTGCAGCCACAGGTCGGGTTTGACTCCATTTTCTCTCACATTTCTCATGCACTTTCGTTTCTCTCTTTCTCGCTATTCACACGACTACATGGCTTGGCCATGAGCTCGCAACACTCACTCCTTCATTTTCTTTCAAATTGGTTACAATCAATTTTTCAATTGTGTTCAATCAATTTCTCTCATGCGGGTTGGATTCAAAGGAAGTTTTCGCGAAGGCAAATATTCAGATAATTATTCAGAATATATATATATATATATCCCATGCTATAAATAAACAGGTACACTCTCTCATCTCTTCTCCCCCTTTTTCTTAACGAGCTTGGACCTGCAGCCACGGGGCGGGTCTGACTCCATTTTTCTCTCACCTCCCTCATCGTTTCTCTCTTTCTCGCTATTCACACGAGTCCATGGCTTGGCTATGAGCTCGCCACACACTCTCACTCTTTTCACAGAGAGTACACATGAGCTCACCGCACACTCTCTTGCCCTTTCACAGAGAGTACAAAGGGCTCATGCCCTTTAAACTCACTTGCACACACTAACCCTCAGTGGGTGACCCTGTGAACCCCAGCTCTGAGCCCTTCAACCCCATTCAAACCCTTTAAACTCAAAACTTTGAGCCCATTGGCCCCCTCAAACCCTATAAACCTCAAACTCTGAGCCCATCACCCCATTCCAACCCTTTAAACTAACAAAAAAAAAGAGCCAGGCTTTGGCTAACCGGTGGGGGCTCAAAAGCTCCAATGGACAGATACTATCTGTCCAGAATCCATTCAAAAACTACTAAACCTTGGGAATCCACCTCTCAGAGTTCATTGAAGCCTTCCTAATCCCTTGGCTCTGCAAATCCTGGCTCGCACGTTTCTAAACAGGCTCAATCCCTATTGGAGGCACACCCTTGCATAAGCTTTAGATATTCAGTCAAGCCCATCAGTTGTTCGAGATATGATTTCTATCATGAACCCCGGTGGCTCACAAAAACCATGGAAGCTTCAATCACCACACCGGCCTGACCCATCACCTCGGTGAGTCAGGTAGAAACCTCCCACCTGTAATTACCTCTTCCTTTAAACTTTACCCATCAATTCAAACATACGGAATATCCTACTCACCTAAACCTCCATAATACCCCGTGAATCAGCCCATGGATAAAGCCGTCAAGAGTCGTATGACTCATTATCCCCAGATTTTGTCATGTTTGGTGCATGAAGCATGCTATCACTTCATCACCAAAGAAGCTCCTCAATCCCCAGAATTGCAGCCATCCTTTTACCTTTACATGTCACCCCCAATGAGCTCATACACTAGTTATGTCACGGCTCATCTGAGTCCCAGTTTCCGAGTACGTGTGAGTCATTCATCACCTTGTAACCCTTTCAAAATATAAAATATCCGTGTTTTCACCTTTCTAATAATCTCACCCATGGTATCCAGTACCCTAGAACCATAACCCCTCCATCATCTTCACCATCAAGGAGGAGGTTTTTTCTTTCATAAAGGCGGGCACAACAATGAAGTTGTGGGTAAAATAGTCTAAAAAGAAATAAGTTAGGCATAATGAGCATCCGAAAAGTGAGAGCTTCAGACGGACATAGTCATGAAGCTATGGGTAAGATTGCCAAAATGGAAAATTGGGCATGGTAAAAACCTGAAAGGGCGCCATGAAAAAAATTAAAAGATGGGCGTGGCCTCAGTAAAAGTGTTTAAAAATAAAAAATCGGACATGGGGAAAACCTGAAAGAGCACCATGAGTAAAAATAGAAATAAAATGGGCATGGCGAAAACCTAAGTAAAAATAGAAATAAATAAAAGGGAGATGACCTCGAAGCCACAAGTAAAATAAACGAGCCTAATAATAAATAAATAGATAAGAGTTGGTGAAAACTGTTATGCGGGGCTACTTCTACTTAGTTCAGGTGAAAATTCGAATTGCGCCTTGACTAATAAACAAGTTGATGCAACGCTCGCCCTCAAAGGCGACTTCAGCCCATCCAAAGATAGTGAAAGCTCGGTGGTTTAGGAATCAATACCCCTCATAAGGGTACTTTACCACAATCAATACCCCTCCCAAGGGTACTTTACCACTTAAACCAAAAAGAGCTAAAGAAAATCCAATGACTCAGGTGCCCATGGCCTAGGTAATAGTTTACAATGATTTATATAAGAAACTCTATACAATTATATCATTTACATTTGTATAATGAAAACCTATACAATTAGATCATTTACATTTGGCACAAGAAGTCACAACTTGAAATCAAGTAGTTGAGGCTGTCATTGTTTAGATACATAAGTCTAAAATAAAATTTCTTGAATATTGTAACACTATTATGTATTAGATCTCGTATCCAATGACTAAAAGTGATTGTGACATTCTTGTACAAAATAAATAAATGGTCTCATAAGCTCAAAAGTTAAATATAGTCTATAGTAGTTTGCAGTTTAGTAACATAGTGCCAAAGTTGAATGCTTTGTGTCCATGGTTTTGTTATATAATATAGTTAGCAGCTTCACATATTATAAGATGGATTGATGGCGTGGACATGGATCGATGGGGTGGATTGCCCACCCCAAAAACAATATTATATAGTTGCAAGCTGTACGATGGATTGACGGGGTGGATGATCCACCCCAAATACCATGTTGGGAATGGCTTAATTTTGATTATTGTATTTATTGAAAATTATAGATACCTTTAAAATCAACTTATTAAGCATCCTACTTCAATATTTTTTTTAGTATCACACCTTAGACATTACATTGTTTTTTTTTTTTATGTATTAACTCCTTATTTTTTAGTATCACACCCTAGTATCACACTCCAGACCCAACACTGTGTTTTTTATATTTAACTCCTTATTTTTTAGTATCATGCCCTAGACCCAACAATTTTTTTTTTATATTTAACGCCTTATTTTTTAGTATTATGAGACCCCACACTGTTTTTTTTGTATTTAACTCTACAATCAAAAAGTCAATTAAATTGGATTTAAAATGAGCTTTGTTTTTCCATCTCTCTATGCAGCTTCCGTGACAAATGCATTTTTTCTTCTCTCTCCACCCACCCTCTCTATCACTCTTTTTCTCTCTCTACCCCCACTCTCTTTCTCTCTCTACCCTCCATGTCTCTATCTCACTTACTCTCTCTACCCCATCTCTCTCTCTATAATTCGAGGTTAGTATAGCAAAAGTACATTGTGAGCCTTTCTTTCCTAGTAAAAATACGATGTGGGCTCTCTCTCTCCAATGTGGGTGGTATGGGGTTAGTTTTGGCAAAATACTATGTTCCTCTCTCTCCCTCTCTCTCTCTCTCTAAGTGGTATGAGGTTGGTTTAAGAAAATACGGCTCTCTCTCTCTCTATCTCAGTAGATCA
>NW_006498085.1:607036-621225 GCF_000471905.2 Amborella trichopoda
TTCTCTCTCTCCTCCTCTCTCTCTCTCTAAGTGGTATGAGGTTGGTTTAAGAAAATACGGCTCTCTCTCTCTCTATCTCAGTAGATCATTGGCTGTTGAATGGGGAAACCCCAATAGTATGGTTGGGTGTTGGGAAATATGTGCCACTCTTAAACGCATCTGCATTTTACAGCATTCTATATCTCATATCTTTATTTCATGAAAAGAGACACCAATCTACATCTCTCATATCTTTATCTCATGAAAACAGAAGAGAGAAGGAAAGAGGGAGGGCGGGTAGTTAGAATCCTAACAATAACACGCAATAATAGCATTTTACACGAATCTATATCTCTCATATATTTAGAATCTATATCTCTCATATATTTATCTTATGAAAATAGAAATATTAAGAAAGAGAAGGCAGAGGAGATGGCGTTAGAGAGAATGAGAGAGGGAGTGTAGAGAGAGAAAGAGAGGACGGGCACTGAGAGAAAGAGAGGGTTGGGGGTAGAGAGAGGACGGGGTAGAGAGAGAGTTGGGGGTAGAGAGAGGGCGGAGTAGAGAGAGTTGGGGGTTTGAGGAATAATAAAATATCGGTAGATCAAAACATCAATAACAAATCAGTTCTATTTCAAAAAATTGGAGGAAACAATCGGGTAAAAAATACGGATCGTCGTAAAATAAAGTAAGCTATAAAATCTTGAATATTTCGAATTTGTTTTAAAAAAACATAGTGAAAAAATTGGATGTACAAAGATGACACAATATAGGATAATGATTATTAAAGCTATTAAACAATAATTTTATAGCCTTATTAGTATCATTAGAGTAATACTTAATATTTTTTGGTTAAAACTTTTACTAAATCTAGCAATAAAGCTTATTATGTTGTCACATCACAAAACATATCTTAAATTTATTGGAAGCACAAAATGAAATAACAACAACAATATTAAATACAAGAACCAATTAGCAAATAAAAGAACTGTGAACCAAGGTATATGATTATTTTTCGGGTGCAGTTCGCATAAGGATGTAGCCGTAGCTGTAGAGGTAAAGTGCACCTTCAAATTTTATCATGGTATATAATTTTGGTGTAAAACGTTTTTAGGATTATCTCAAAATCTATTTTTATATCTAATTATAAAATTTTAAATTTAAAAAATAGTTAAAATCAAGTAGATCTATAAAGTATAAACAAATGAAAATCTTGAAAATGGACGATGTAGATAATATGTTGTAAAATGCACTATTTCTGAGACTTAAAATCTTTTTATTTTTCATGGTCATAAGTCGAGATTATCGATCAAAGGGTTTTTCAACATTAAAACTACCTTTTCCGATGGATTTTTGAGGTGCATATGTAGTTCTACATGTTAAGGTTGCAACCTTCTATAAATGTTTTCCTTAATTTTCAAAGAAAAATAAACAAAAAATGCCCTCAATATAGGATTGTAGCTAATTAAAAGAAAACATAAAAACCCAAATATATAAAATAGTGGTCCATCCAAAATATTGTGTTGTATACCCCAATAAAATTCAAAAATAAAAAATAAAATATGAAATTAATCAAACTTCTCCATGCATAAAAAAAAAAAAAAAACAATATGCTCTTAAGAAAATTTGAATCTCACACTGAATCTCTAGCTACATAAATCTTTAATATCATTGAATCTCTCTCTTACTCTTTATAAGGACGCTATGGGTTTAAAGAAAAAAAAATACTCTTCTTCTAATTCTGGGATTGAAATGTATTTCTGTATCATTGTTTTTACACTCCGAAATTTATTTCTTGTTAGATTTCCCTGTTATAGAGACATTAAATGCCTTACGAGAAAGAAAGTAAAGAAAGAAATTGTTGGGTGAATGTGGTCATTAAATGACTTATGAGTGCTTGTAAAGTGATTATAAATAGTGAAACATGAACTCAGTGAGAGTGTGGTCTCTTGTGGATCATACTAAGCAAACTATGTTTGCTGATACCGGACTGTTTTCAACATGCTAGGTTAGTCTGGTTGGAATATAAAACTAAACCAATGAGGGTTATGATGGATCATCCCTTGATGAGGTCGGAGTATGCCCAGATGAGTAAATCGATGGATTGTGTGACCCTTTTGTGCTATGGAGACCTTTAATGATGAGCCAAAGCCTCATCCATATGTTATCACATGGCATGCACATTGATAGTGATTTTCAAGAAAGTGAGTCACCTTCTAAGGTGAAGCGTATACATGTGTGAGATATTCCCTTATGCACCATTGAGCTATGGATTGCATCAAGGGAGAACCTAAAATCCATAAACTGAGATTGTGACCCCTTGCCCATTGGCTAGAGTTTAGTGACCCACTAATGATTAGGCAATGCCGGGTCGGTTTGAGAAAGCATGTGTGGTCCATAGTCCACAGTTGAAGGTGAAGTGCACATTTATTCTTATATCATATGGATATTTTTCCCATCAAAATATTTAATTTTGCTTATTTTAATAATATATAATTTTTAGAATTGTTATTTGAATTTTTCTAAATCTCTGGATATTTTATTTATCAAATTTGGATTTATGAAAATAGAGATATTGATTTTTATATTTATTTAAATATTCAAATAATAACTTTGTAAAATTATAAAAATATTATAATTTTATGAGAGGCCCATTAGGACCTTTGGGCCCACCACAACAAATTAGGTGGGGCCCATTATGTGCCACAAAGGGTGGCACGTCCCACCTAGGTAATTTGCCATTTCTAAATAGCACAAGCTCTTGTCTTGTAGGATAAGAAATATGTATTTGGTAAGTTTGAGCATTGTAGAGATTTTGAATCATATTTTTAGTATGTGTGAGAAGGCTTGAACATAAAATAAGAAAAAATAATATTATCATATATTAATTTGTTATTTGAACTAATTGATGGGAAAATAGCATATGAAGTAGGGGATAATGGTTCTAGCACATTCCATATATCATTGATGGCCCATCTATGAAATGGACGGTTCACATCTCTCACCCCACAAGTTACCCAATATCAATGGTGCATATTCAATCTCACATGAGATGTAAGCCAAGGAAAACCTTAATCTTGTTCAAGCACTGTAAAAATGGATTAATCCCTACTCAAATCTCTATACCTTATTACTTACCAAAAATTTCTATCTCTCTCTCATCCATCTAAGGGGGTGGCACACCCCACTCTAGGGAAAATCTCTCTCTCTCACTTGAGAAAGTTTCCATGTCTTTCTCAAGAGACCAAAAGGGGCACGCCCCACTCTCTCATCTCATGGTGGTTCTCTCTACTCTGTCATGGTGTCTCTCATTGGGGTTTTAGACTATAGATTTGTAGTAGAAATGAGAAACACATTTCTCTCAAACTAAATTGCTGAGGGGATTCACCTAGAGTTCGAGTTTGTGATCAAAGTGGTTCATGTTCTATTGGTGTGGCTTGCCCAAACTTGCTTTCTCAGTTGATCATTAGATCCCACGCCATTGGAAGGTGGTGACTCAGAGTGGGATGTAAGAAACCCGATTAATGTAATCTCCGCCACTTTCTTTTGTTTCTTCCATATTTATTTATTATATCTTTTAGTTCCAAGCATAGGTTGTGTTTCTTCTTTTGTTAATGAAAAGTGTAGTTTTGAATGGCTTCAAATTCTTGAGATCCTATCGTATTATTTGAAGTTATTATATTCTAAAATGAGTACTTGTAGGTGATCTAGGCCATGAAGAAAAGAAAAAAAAAAAATTTATTATTATATACTCCAACTAGATCACATGAGTCATTCTTTCAAAAACTATATGAAATTTTATGTTTTAGAGAAGGAAACTATTGGAAAATAAAAAATTAGAGAGAAATCATCTCAAAATTTTTAGAGTGAAACTATATCAAATTTAAGTTTTAGAGATAAAATAACTTAGAATTTTAGAAAGAGAAACTATATCAAATTTTAGAGAGACAAATATCTAAAAATATTTTAAAGAGAGATACTATCTAAAAATTTTTAGAGAGAAAAACTATCTCAAGTTTTTAGTTTTAGAGAGAGAATACTTCACAATTTTTAGAGAGAGAAACTTTCTCAAATTTTAAGTTTTATAAAGAGAAATTACCCGAAAATTCTTAGAGAGATGAACAATCTCAAATTTTAAGTTTTAGAGAGAAAATTCTCCCTCCCAAATTTTAAGTCTCAAGTTTTAAGTTTTGGATGGCTTCGCTAAGTGGCTGCCCCAGGGTAGCGTGACCTGGCTAAACATGAGCATGGGCCAGTAGCCCATATGGTCGCCCATTGACGAGCTGAGCTAGCCAATTGCCTCTCACACACAAATCTCATAAGATTTTCATTTGTTTATAGATCTGCTTGATTAATTTTGGAGTTTAAAATTCATAATTAAACAAAAATAGATTTTCACACCATCTTAAGAATTTTTTACACCAAGATTGCATCTCATGCCAAAATTTAGAGGTACACCTTATTTTGATTATTTAAGGTTGCAACCTTATGCAAACCACACCCATTTGATTTGATAGTGATAGAAATATATAAAAAAAAAAAAATTGTTTCATGCAGGCTTGACAGCATTTCCACATATGTGGTTCAGAAAGTGTAAAGCATCCACTTTAAAGATGGAAGCAAGTAGGTGTTCCATACGATCCAAATGTTTTTTACTATAATTATTATTTCCAATTTTAAAAATTTATTTATTTTTTCATATTCATAATCTCCGTATTAGAGATTACATGTCCTTTAAAATTAAGGCTTAAAATCCATCTCAAAAATAGATTTATTAAGAGGGTTGGCCCCACAAAAATTAGGTCCAAGAAATAATGTGACTAGAGAATATGACTACCTCTCTCAATAATGGTCATAAATGGATTATTCTTCTATTCTTTGACAATAGATTATTTGTTTATAATTTATATATTATATTAATAATATAAATACATAATAATTAAAATATTAATAATATTGTATTTATCATTCGTAATGTAAGTATACTCCTTATACTATTATTGAGAAAATTACATACACATTCATTATATTTTGCGTTATTACGAATGTACCAAATAGTTTCATTATTACATGTATGTCCGTTTTTTACCTTAGGCCATTTTTTAAAAAAGACGAGTTTACCCTTTTTCGGATGTTGAATAATCGAATTGGAGGGTTTTCGGATATTCAACATCTGAAAATAGGCCAAAAGTTTAACGTTCACATTCCCATTTTCGAGTATTGAACATCCGAATTGAAAGGTTTTTCAGATGTTCAACATCCGAAAATATGACTTTGAATTTCCATAAAGTCTCTGGAATTTCGCAGCCATTTTCGGATGATGAACATCCGAAAATGTCATATTTTCGGATGTCCAACATCCGAAACCATTTTCGGATGTTCAACATCTGAAAATATGACACTTTTGGACATCCAACATCCAAAACCATTTTCACAAGGAATACAATGTATCGACATAACCCTTCAATTCGGATGTTCAACACCGGAAAATGGGAATGTGAATGTTAAACTTTCCGCCTATTTTCGGATGTTCAACATCCGAAAACTCCAATTCGATTGTTCAACATTCGAAAAAGGATAAAGTTGCCTTTTTTAAATAATTGCATTATAAAAAGTAAAAAACGGACATGCACGTAATAACGGAAACTATTTGATAAATCTGTAATAATGCAAAGTATAATAGATATTTATGTAATTTTCTCTAATTATAATTATAACATTATTTACATTATTGTAATTAGATTATTGTTATATTATTAATAATATATTATAATCATAACATTTATATTATACAATAATATTATATGGAAAATTTTATAAATATAATTTGTAACATAGGTCAAATTTATTACAATGATAGTTTATTGGTAATGTTAGTTTTTATATATGGGTGGAATTTGTATAAGGCCGAAGCTCTAAACAATCAAAGTACATCATACCTTCAAATAGTGTCTAGAAATGTGGTTTCAATATTGGAAAGCTTTGTGAAAACCTTAAAATATATGTTTCATCTTGAATTATAAAATTTAATGCTTAAAAAATAGTGTAGATCGAGCATAACTCTGAAATCTTGAAAATCTTGAAAATAGACGATCCAAAAATGCATTACAAGACGCACTACTTCCAGAACTTGAAATCCATTTTTTTCTCATCTTTATGCATCTTGAGGTCGGGATGATCAATTTGAGGATTTTTGGGCATCAAAACAACATCTTCTATTGAAATTTTGATGTGCGCCTTAATTTGATTGTTTAGAGCCTCGCACTTATATAAACTTATTCCTTTATATTGGATGGAATATAACGATTATCATAATTACTTTGTAAATTTGCTAATAATTATAAGAAAATATAACAACGATATCATTTATATATGATTCATATACGAAATTTATCACAACATTAA
Organism: Amborella trichopoda; assembly: GCF_000471905.2. The sequence continues at coordinate 613,421 of NW_006498085.1, forward strand.
AATTATTTAGGGGGTAGGATTACCCCCCTACTAAGTGATAAACATCAGTGATCAATAACAAGTTTCCAAGGCGAATTGCTGTTTAGTATTTTATGTGGATTTAAAACAATTCCAATCGAACATTGGGAGGGCGTTTGGTCTAGTGGTATGATTCTCGCTTAGGGTGCGAGAGGTCCCGAGTTCAATTCTCGGAACGCCCCACTTTTTTTTTTCAACATATTAAATGCCTTTGTGAAATTGGTTTTTTTAATATTATGAAAAATTGTTTCATGCGGGCTGGACCGCATTTCTACATATGCGGTCAAGAAAGTGTCAAAATATTATTATGCCTATGTGAAATTGGTTTTTATATTATGGAAAATTGTTTCATGCGGGTTGGACCGCATTTCTACATATGCGGTCAAGAAAGTGTAAAGATGCTAAGTTTTTATATTATGGAAAATTGTTTCATGCAGGTTGGACCGCATTTCTACATATGCGGTCAAGAAAGTATAAAGATACAAGTAGGTGGTCCATCTAAAAACAGGAAAGTGTAAAGCATCCATGGATGCAAGTAGGTGTTCCATCTAAAAACAATGAAAACTAACGATCCAAATGTTTTTTTACTAGAATTATTATTTTTAGTTTTTAAAATTATAGTCCCTATATAGGGAAAACCTCAAATTTCTTATCAATGTGAAAAAATAAGGACTGTAAACTATAAAAAGAGTGTATATTACCACACATTATTTAGAACGTCTGTTTTCAAGTGTCCACATATTTGCGAGATCTATATCACTTTTTATATAACAATTTTGTAACCAATAGTGGAAATAGATTTTAGGTTATTAATCATTTTTCTCCCATGCTCGAAGTGTTTTCTAGACATGGTTCTAAGGTGAGGCTTTACCTTTTTTAAAAAAGGCCAAGGCTTTATATAAACTACATCCTTAATCTTTTTGGATAAAGAAAATGTTGATAGGTCGGCAGCTCTATCAAAGTAAGTAAACCCTCACCTCAAAACTCATTGAAAATTACACTGCTTGCATTGAAAAAACTTCAAATTGATCATCTCGGCCTTAGTTATTATGGTTGTTAAAAAAAAAAAATTTCAACTCCTAAAAATATTATATATTCTGACGCATTATCTAAACCACCCATTTCACCATAAACATAAGTGTTCACGGATCTACAAGATTTGTGCATCTCTTTAGCTTCAAATTTTATAACCAGTGTTTGTTTAAAGCCACCATGAAGATTTCCAATGCTGAACGTACTTTCCGGACAATGATGTGGTGAAGCTTTACTTTGTTTTCATTAAGCCTATGCTTTATGAAAAAGACACCCTTTGATAATATCTGTGTTCAAAATTTTATTTTATGTTATTTTATTTATTATTATTTGAAAAGTTAATGCCTACACCGATATGTACCTACCTTCTCAAATTGAATGTTCAATTTTAGCATTGGCAGGAAACATTGAAAGCTTGTAGGGCTTGCAGTAAGTTCTACACACCTGACATCCTTGCAAACCAAGACACACCGTTTCTCTCACTAGAATTTCTTTCACCAGAGAAAATCAATTAAACTCACTACGTTTTCTCTAAAACTGACTTACCCCAAGAGACAGAGCCCCTCCAAGAAGCCAAAAGAACCATATTCTTACTCAAATAAGAAGAAAATCTGAAGTCCCATTATGAAACCAGATTCCCTTCTTTTAATAAACACATGAATCCATAACATACTCAAATTACCCATCAGATAGCACCTTCTGATATCATCACCGCTGATGTTATGGTTCTGAGTTCCAATTTTTCTGGCAAAAGCTTACGGCTGCTTCATGTGCAGCTTCAATGGGGCGGATTTTGGAGTGGATGTGTTTTCTCCGTCGTCATGGGTTTTGAACAGAGGGCAAAAGTAGAAAATGCCCTCCATATTTGGCTAGTGATGATCTCCTGATTATGCCTTTCAGAAACCATATAAAATAAGAAAAAGATGGGAGAATGTTAAACAGTTTGATCCCGCGATTTGATAAATTTCCCATGCAACAATTTAGAGACGTGGTCAAATTTCATCATCTTGTAGTGTCATTCTTGCAAGATCGTTTCAATTTGAGTCATTTGTTTACCATATCACCAACTTTTACATATTTCATGCATTTAGCTTCCTTTTCGTAACTTAAATCTGATATTTTAGGGTCGAATATCCAAAATTTAGCAAGCTTGTTATATTTCATTAAGTGAAAAAACACAGAAATAGGAATCAAAATCTAACCACTAAAATTTCTTAACCCAGATGAAGCTTAAAAATGGCAAGAAGATTTCCAGTTTAAAAGCGGTACAAAAAACAGAAGTACAAAGTAAATCCCCCCCAAAAAAGACCATCAATGGCAATCGACATGGTGACTAATCCGACTAGTTGGTTCCCCTATCACCACTACAGCAAAAGAAATGTGGTAGCTTAACACGCCCGCAACTCCTGCAACACAATTTCAGAGAAACAACACATGCCAAAGAATAAGTTACAGACCTCACAGGTATCTATCAAATTAAACACGCACATTGGTGAGACATATAAACCAACAATCAATTATCAGATTTGGTTTGGAGGGCACCTCGTTTCAGCCAAGACAGCCGAGAAGGGCAGCCCTTCCGCTCTTCAGCTGATATGAGAGAAGCCCTTATGCATATTTTACGAAAACAAAATTTAAAAAAAAAAAAAAGTGACACTGGGCATTTTTATAATATATGTACACAAGGTATATTTTCCAAATATCGGATATCCTAGAGGTCGCTCCACATAATTTTTGTTATTGTTGAGGTACTTCTACCATACTATGAAAATGTTTGGGGCATATTTGGAATCAATATTTAACATATTGAAATATCGGGGAGTGATTCATTTCGCTCCTGCTCGGATGTAGAACACACAAGACTTCAGCGGAAGTGAAGCGTATCTGATAACACTGATATAAACTCCAATTTATATTTCTTGCGTGTTGCAAGCTACAGTTGATTACCATGGCTTCTAGGTGGACCAGTGTAGAAATGAAATGGTGCGGCAAAAATGATACATTTGAGGGGCCTTTTTATTGGGGGGTGTGGTAGATTCAATTGATGTAGCACCCCCATAAGTTCGTACTGGATTTAAGACACTTAATAGTGGGGTCACCCAACAAACACTGGGCTTCACATATAAAAGTTCACCATCTACAGCTATTCTCCAATCTATCAAATCAAGAATAAAGAAATCACAGGTTAATGAATTTCCTTGTTTCAGACTCCCCGGTATTATCATAGTCATTAGGTACCCTTTTAAACAGTTTGACATTTGATCTGTTACCTCAAAAAGAGGGTTCAATGGTGCATTCTACTGAGATTGCCTTGTAGAATTTTTTTCAGAAATTTGAAAGAAGCAGACTAAAGAACATGCATGGTCCAAGGCCCAATATGGAGCCTAAGGAAATAACCGAAGCACAATTTTAGCAGTATGGCACCCAGGTAGATAACGGAAGACAAGAAAGTGCTATCTCTAGCAAGATAAACAACCAACTCCAAATCATACTTCTTGTGGAATTCCACTTCTCTGATACCCTTGACCCTTCGAGCTGTCTAAGATTCAAATTATATCGTAAACCAACCTTTATATAAAGCAAAATTGTTCCTTTTTTATATTTATTTAAACTCATATTTCCTTAGAACCATTTAGAACCATCATGTTTTGTCCAAAGTCATAAACTTTAAAGTGTTCAAGTCCTATATGAGTGCCTTGCTTGGCCAAGCTTTGGGAAGGAATGTTCACTTTGTTCCTCGAGAGCATGAGAAGCATGAATGTCACAGCAGTAAGGTGAAGTGCCAAACTGGAATCGCTTGAACTCCTTCACAACAGGGCTCAAGATCTGTTAACCATTTGTTCAACGAAACCATTTGGAAATAAGATAAGCTTTCTACTGCTCCACTATGTCATCAGGCTCAAACTTTAGAAACAATCTTCACCCCACAGTAATTTTACTGTGGAGAAATAGACAACATCAAAGTTTTTGGAAGTGGAGAATCATCTTATACATGATAGACTGTCACAAAGGATTGCCCTTTGATTACAAGGTCAGGCTCAACAAAATTATGAACTATGTTCAACAAAAGCGCAACATAAGATATGAGGACTTAAGGCCTCACTGAGGATATGGCCCTTGATAGAGCAGAATGGTGGACCAAGATTCGTGTAGCCAACCCCAAATAATTGGAAAAAGGCTCTGATGATGTTTAAGAAAAGCCGTCATAATCTAAAGCAAATCACAAATGAGAAACAATATATTCACCAGGGGATAACTGTCACAGGACCAAAGCTGGATGTCATGCTGAGGGAAAGTCAAGCAAGGTGAGCTAGCAAGAGAATGTGTCTTCACATCCACAACAAGAGACTGAAGGAACAATTTCTAAGAGAGATCACACGGGGATGAACTTGAAAAGGGCATGAGAATCCTGAATAAACCATTTACTCGGAATGCAGCAATAGGTGAAGAGCATCTGTCAAGTATGGTAAAAGGAGAGGGCAGCGAAGGTAATGAAGAAGATGGCACATAGTACAACTTGGTATTGTGACAAAAGCATCAGTAATCCTTTGCATAATAACATGAAGATATCTAAAACCTCGAATAAAAGAATGTTAAAAAGCACCAGTTTCTGTTAAGGTGATTAGCCAAAAAACACATAATGACAGCTTTTTATTAATTTTATCACAGGAAGAAGAAGAATCTATATGAACCAAGTATACACCTTTCGAGGAGCTACGTCTCCTTAGTCAACATGGCCACATTTAAAACCTCAAAAGAAGCAGCAAGTACTAAATGGGTAGAGCAATCACAGATACCATAGTGACATTATGAGCGTATAGTATGATTGTATTTACTTTCAGCCACACTATATTGCTTTGGTATAAGGGCAGAGAACAGGTGAAAAACAGGTACCTACACGTCTGGAAAATCAAGCTTGAGAGCAAGGACAGTTTTGTTATTGTGGATGCACTTGCTTTGTTGATGGCTCCTACATAATTTCTAAGGTGCTTAATGAAGTTCTCCACCCCCGCCTCCCCAACCCCACAAAAAAAAAAAAGAAACCCAGAAAACAACAAAAAAAGGAATGTGTGATAAAGCTTTGCAACATGAAAAGATTTCTAATATCAAAAACTATAACAGCAAAGTAAATAGGTTGCAAGGAATACAGGCACTAGGTTCATGAGCCCTCAGAAATTACTGCCCAGATCTGGCAGTCCTTAACAAACACAAATGTGGGTGGATACATTAAGCAGTCAATATTTTTGAAACATTCCTATTCAGAAGAATATGCCTGGTTATTTCGAGCACTAAGAGGGAAAAAACATATCTAGGAGAATCTCCCATAAGAAAGAAAGCATGTACAGCCAAACTGTAAAATTGTGAGAATCCTTTCCAAGTACATTTTGGCAATATAATGAGAAGGAATACAGTGAATAAAACACGTACAGATATCTTGGCAACCAGATGTGACGCAAGATTTGGAACATCATTTTGGAGTTGAAAGAGAAAGCAGCAAATCAGCCAAGTAATGTGTGAGTCTAATATTAGAAGAATTTGTTTATTTATTGGTGCATTGAAATAATGGATACCATGGCTTCCTGCAAATCTAACATTCAGATATTGACAATAAGTATAATCCAAAATGTAACCACTGAAATCCAACAGTGGCACCCAATTATGACCATGTCCCAACAAAATGAAAGCATACGAGACTTTGCTGAAGAATATCTAAAGTAGGAAGGCCAGTAGGCCAAAATAGATGTTGGTTAAAAGCACAATTTGTATTCAAAAGAGAGGCAAAAGAATAGTAGAGGGAAAATAAGGCCATCAAATAATAACAGTGACAATACATCGTATGTTAATTAATGAATCAAGGAAGGTGTACAAGGCCTAAATTTTTTCTTCAAAGATAAAATGGTAGAACTTAGAAGCCTACACCTAATCGCATGGAGTGCAGAGAAACAAAGATGTACATTGGGATAGGTGGTGTGGGGAGACAGAGAGGACGGGATAGAGGTGGGAGTACATTTGCAAAAAAGGAAAGAAAAAAAAGAAAGGTTGAAATTTTTTTGTGGATGGTGGGGGTAGGGGGGGGTTGAGGGAGAATCAGCCACGGTACGAAAATCCATGTCCTTCCACAACAAAATGAACAGGGTATTAGCTTCTAAATTAGCCTCACAAAGACTGCTAAAATGATATCATTCAACAACCGACTGGATCTCCAATCTCATCAGTGATAAACTTATTTGATATTTAAGTAGTTGCCGGACTCGGACACAATATATGAAATGCAATTTTAGTAATAATAGAAGTAGAGACGAGGAAGTAGTTAAAATTGACGACCAATAAATACCAAAAAGAGTACAATTTCGATATCTTGAGTCGATAATACAAGAAAATAGAAAAATTAAAGAAGATATCGCACATAAAATTAGAGCTCGGGGGCCGAAGTGGAAATGTGCAACAAGAGTTTTGTGTGATCGCCACATGCCAATGAAGCTAAAGGAGAAGTTCTATAGGACAGCTGTGAAAAGGGGTAAAATGTTGGGCGGTCATGAAACAACATATCCATAAGATGAGTGTAGCTGAGATGAGGATGTTGAGATGGATAAGTGGCAAGAGAAGAAGGGATAGAATTTGAAATAAATACATTAGGGAGAACTTAGGTGTGGCTCCAATAGGCAATAAGATGAGAGAAAATAGACTTAGATGGGCTGGCCATGTGCAACGCAGACCCAGTACAGCACCTATTAGGAGGTGCGAGTTGGTTCCAGTAGAAGGCTCAAAAAAAGCAAGGTATAAGCCCAAAAGGACATGGTTGGAAGTAAGGAGAAAAGATATAGGGACTTATGGCCTCACTAAGGGTATGGCCCTTGGTAGAGTAAAATGGTGGATCAAGATTCCTGTACCCGACACTAAAAAGTTGGGAAAACACTATGATAATGATGATGATAAAGTACTTGCTAGGCCATAGCAAGTTGATCAAGCAATCCTTTTAGACCAATATAAATAATCGATGAAAGTTGAGTACTATTCTTTACATTATTAAATATCAAGCTGAAGTAGAAATAAACCCACAAGAGATGAATGAGGGGAAAAAAATGCATGAAGACATACCAAACATTGGTTTCCAATAGATACACCATATTTCAGTAAGAAAGGCTCAAGAATTTGGCACCCGCTTCAAATATTTGGGAATTGATAGCAATTTGGCAATATCCCTCTTAATTTCAACAACCAAGTAGCATCTAAAAAGCATGCTTGGAGTGCCTTAGAAACCAATAGTGGTTATGAATCATATACTTAATGTACCCTTTCCAAAAGAGACATGTTGGTGTCCCAACTATTTAGGGTTGGCTACACAAATCGTGTTCCGCTTTCAAGACTCATGAAAAGATATGGCAAAGTTCTATGTTGGCTGCCTACCTAACATAACCCTCCTCCTTTGCCCAGGCTTGAGACTGACATGAACAACATGGGGCCAGCCAAGGCAGAATTAAGATGCAAACAATATATATAAGAAATATAAATTAAAAACAATAGGATTTTAAGACGTGAAGCCATGGTGAGCACAATCCAAAGTTACGACTCAAACAAACCACCAAAGATCCCGAAAAGGAGTAACCAATTTCAAATTTTATTATAAGCTTAGATATTCAACCAACATTTTTGGGTGATATTTACATGAATATTTGCCTGATTATTCCTTCTATTTCTTCTTCACAGATAGAGAAAGAGAGAGAGAGAGAGAGAGAGAGAGAGAAGTAAGTAGA
>NW_006498085.1:629728-654387 GCF_000471905.2 Amborella trichopoda
AATCGCTAAGTAGCTCTCTTGATCAAAATTGGACAGCTGGATGGTAAGGGGAGGATAGAACTTTTATGTTGTAGGGCAGACATAGAAACCTTTCCCAAAACAAAAGGCAAGACAAAATAAAAAAAAACACTTCTTCTAAGTGAAAGGAGTCTCTCTCTATAAAGTAGTTCTCGTTCATTTGAGTAGGGGAGGCAATAGACCTGACAGGGGATCTGAGGGGTAGACCCAATCTAAGCCCAAGTTATAGATCTAAAAATTGGACCTAGTAGGTCAATTTTTGGTCCACATTTTGGACCCGAATACTATTAGGGTCCAAGTTCTGATCCGTTAATATTTTTAGGTCCCGACATATGAAATATATTTAAATATAGTTAAATACATAGATATTTTAATTTTTTAATTGTGTCTAGGTTTGAGTCGAGTCCCACACTGTATTTTCAAGTTCGGATCTGGATCCGGTAAATTCAAGTCCAATTGGGTCCTGATCTGGATACGGATCCCATATAATTTTTTGGGTCTAGGTCACGGACCGACCCGACCCGACCCGACCCATTGCCACCCTTATACTAGAATGACAAATCTACCTTCATTCTCTAGCTCTTACAAAGTCATTTGGATCCTGGGATATATAAAGTTGTGTTTTGTATACTTGAGGTATTATGCACAACAATATGTTTGGCACTTTTTTCATGCACATAATCATGTTTTGTAAAACCAAAACTATGTTGTCCCAAAGTATTAAAACAATGATTGTATACAATAAGATCACTTACTTTTGGTACATATAGGGAGGTTACAATTACTTATAACCATCCGATGTAAAATCTAATAATTTGGATGTTTTATAAAATTCAAAAAATTTATTTTAAACTTTAAATTTGCTCAATAAAATAAATATAATCACCCAATTTCATATTTAATAATCAAAATTAATTGTGACAACCTTATATCAAAAGTAAAAAATCTCATTATACATTTTTCCAAAACACTGCCTTACACACAATGTCACATCATACAATCATGCAAGAGATAATATCTAGGCTTAGAGTGATATAAATGCCTAGTCTGCTGCTACAATCAATGTCAAAAGATTTGCTACTCTTACCATAGCATTTTCCGTATTGCTCCCTTCGGATAAAATTTTTTTAGGAACAATTTTTGGACCCAAAGTCTTGGGGCCATAGCCTTTAGAACCTAATAATCAAAATCTCAAAAGAAAAAATAAACTTCCCAACATTGAACAAAAATTGTCCAAAATTTGGTGCGTAAGAACTAGGTGGTTAATAACTTAGAATCCCTTTTTTTATGACAATAATCAGCTGATAATATTAAGATAGAAATCTTACTCTTTGATAAATAAATAAAAAAACTTCAAGTTACTCTATTTCCTAAGGGAGTTGTTGTACAGTATCATTTACCGCGTTCTATCTCTGGAAGTGTCTACTACTACTAATATGACAAAGTTACCCCTTTCTGTCTTTTTAAAAGAGGCAAAAATGCTATCTTTTTTCTCAACCTTATATTATCGAACTAAGTTGTACCTCAAAAATCCTCTAGAATAGTATATATTATTCTATCATAGGACATGATATACACCATCAAAATAGAGAAAAAATTTATTTATAGAGGCTTTTGTTGAGGCCTTATGTACAAAATGAAAGATTGACTAAACCCAATTGGATGCATTTTTGTAATTTAGGCCTATATGTATAATAGCTAAATGACCAAAATACCTATGTTTGTTCAGAATCTCAAACTTTTTATACGATTGCATTTTTTATCATAATATTGGATAATGTAATGAATGAAATAATCTTATTAAAGAGACCATTTTGTCAATAAATTAATTATAAACATTCTTGCATGTATTTTAAAAATATGAAATCGAGTCTTGGAAAATATCTTTATTAGTGAACCGATCTAGACTGTCCAGTTGAGAAAAATAACAAGAAGAAGAAAAAATTACGAGAATTCGATAATTCAAGGGGCAATAGATTTGAATAGCCCACCCATCAAATCCGATCCCAATTGAGCAATTCTGATCCGGGTTGCTATTTTTCTAAAACCTCAATTCTTACTATCATTAATTAAAAAATCACCCAAGTCGAGTTGGACATGGAAGGGACTGATTCGGGATAGAAATACCCCTATAATTGCTTGAGTAAGTGAGTTTCGTATTTTTTTTATTTTTTTTGTTAATTATAGTCCTGTCGGTCTCCGGAGTTGTTGAGATGAACTAGGAGAATTGAGATCATACCATATCTTTGTACACAAAATTGAAAACATAGAGATATACTTGACCCCACTCAAGGAATGAGGTCTTGGAGGAGGTAGTTTGGATGACGGTCCCATAACATGATGTCTAGAGTTTTATTCACATCATGTCCCAAATTATCATTTTAAAAAAAGAAACAAATTATCATTCTAAAAAAACAAATAAATTTACTTGACCTAGCCAGGCCAATAGTTAAAAATTAAAACTAGTTTTCATTTGATATCACTTTCGAAAGCGACCACTAGATTATTTTGTTTGGGGCCTATGGCCTAAGCCATGAGATTATTAAACTGGAAGGAAGTACTTTAATCCTTCCTTTGAAGCCATCCTTTCTTCCCCTTCTTTTTGGAATTTCTGATTTTTTTAATTACTAAGAAAGTATCCTTTAAATGTTGCAATTAACGCTCATATACTTTTTTCTTTTTTTTTTCTTTTTTTTTTAAATTTGTTCCAAGACCACCCTTATTTCAGATCTTAAGAGTTTGAAATTTTATAAAATCGAAACCTTTGGGTATTGGATTGGATATTAGCCACGTTATTAAAAAAGGTATTCTAATATCGGATCTTGAAAGTCTAAAATTTTACTTCTTTTATTTTTACAAAATCGACTTTTATTATTACTACTATTATTATTATTATGTTGTTGTTGTTGTTGTTAGGGTATGGTTTCTATAACGTCGTAACCTTAAACAATCCAATTAAGACGCACCTCCAAATTTTATCATAACATGTAATTTTGATATAAAAACTTATTAGGAATATCTTAAAATCTATTTTATATCTAATTAGAAAACTTGAAACTCTAAAAATGGTTAAAATCAAGTAGATCTATAAACATATGAAAATCTTGAAAATGGATGGTCTAGATAATGGGTTGCAAGATGCACTATTTCTGGGACTCAAACCTCTTTTTTTTTCTTTTTTCTTTTCATAACCATACATATTAATGTCGAAATGGTCAATTAGAGGTTTTTAACATTAAAAAGACATTTTCCGATAGATTTTTGAGGTGCATATGTGATTCTACAGTTTAAGTTTGCTACTTTATATAGACTTTTCCCTTATTATTATTATTATTGTTGTTGTTATTATTATTATTATTATTCCAATATTCATGATCATGAAATTTGGATTTTCAACATTCAAAATTTTGAATGTTTTCAAACTTTAAAAATCTATTTTTTTTTTTCTGGTTTGAGGGCATATGTTGTGCATTGGGACCAACAAGAAAACATGCACAAAATTGGATTTTTAAAATCCAAAAAAATAAAAAATTTTGAACGTTGGCATCCAATTTTTTCAAACATTCAAAATTAAAAAATAAGCCAAATTTGCAAAAAAATACAGACATACTTATTTGGGATTTCAAGATCTAAAATTTACATAATCTAATTCATAGAATGTTTAGTTTGGAATATCGACGATATGAAACATGAACCTATAAAATATTCTAATAAAGATGAAGACCTTAAACTTTCCCTGAACCCGACCAAAGTCCAAGTAAAGTAGGTGGATTGTGATAGGCAAGCAATCAGCATAAAATTTTACCACATCTTAACATTAATTTTGAACCTATGTTAATGTTATTACCGGGGGTATGACCCTTGATATAGAAGAATGGATAAACAACCGAGAAAATATATAACGAGATTATTTATCTTTTGTACAAAGTGGTCACAATTTATCTTGAGTGGCTGCAGTTGTTTTATTGATCAAGCTCAAAATCCAAAATAAAAATTCTCGAACTTTGTGATAAATCAAAGCTATCAAATTTCACATTGGATAGTTATAAGTAATTGTGACCTTTATGTATGAAAGATAAATGGTCTTATTGTATACAATCCCGAAACAATATTATGTAGTCAACATCCAAATAATTTGGATAAGATTTGTATGATGATGAAAAGAAAAAATCACAATAACAAAAAAATTTAAATAATTAAAATATTATGCGATATGCACATATTCCTCTCTCTTCCTTTTTTTAAGAAAAAGTTTATATGGCGTCAGACTCTAAACAATCAAATTAGAGTGCACCTTAAAATTTTCAGGTTGTTTTAATGCCCAAATATATTTAAACTGATCATCATCAAGATATATAGACATGAAAAAAAGAAAAAATAAAAATGTCAAGTTTTGGAAATAATGCGTCTTGTAATGGAGTTTTTTACTGTCAATTTTCAAGATTTTTAAATTTTCATAGAGCTGCTCAATCTACACTATTTTGGAAGCTTAAAATTTTATAATTAGAGATCGAAATACATTTTAAATCTATCACCAAGATTTTCAGTACTGAAAGCACATTTCTCGACACTCTCTACTTTGATTGTTTTGAGCCTCGGCTCTATACAAACCGCACTTTCTTTCCTTTTTTTTTTATCCTAGAAGATAATTTCCAAGATTGAATTTGAACCGTTGGATAGGGTGGCTCTGTCTCAACTCGCAATCTGCCCCCTTCATTGCAATCACCTCGGTGTTATTTGCAAATACTATTCTCTCTACTTTTTTTAATATTTTCTCTCTCTACATTTGTGAGATTGTATCCATCACTCTATCCTTATCAATAACTCAATCTTGGTATGTCGGACGCATCATTCTTTTGTCCAATAAATCGGCATTTTCTCTCTCTACACATAATAGGTCTCTCTCTCAGTTTTCTTCCTAAAACAAAACAATTATATTGGTCCATCTCTACCTAAGGCTCCTTTCTCGCTCTTAATATGCTATTATGCTTAATCTCTCTCTACAAGTTTGAACAAAGCTATCCTCTCTCTCTCTCTACTAAAATTTGTTTGTGCAGTTTATCTCTCTAACATATGCGAGATTGAATGCATCTCTCCATGTGTCGTTTATCATTGATTTAATTGGCCCATCTTGTCTCTTTAAGGTTCTAATGTGCCCTCTCGCCTCTCTCTAATCTTCTCTCTCTCTAAGGTCTCATGTTTATTTGAAGAGAACTCTTGAATATACAAAAGAAAATTGTTTCAGAGCCGTATTTCTACATATGCGTTCTAGAAAGCGTAAAGCATTTATCTTAAAAGATGAATGCAAGTAGGTGTTTCATTTAAAAACAATGGAAACTAATCGTTCAAATGTTTTTTTACTAAAATTATTACTTTTAATTTTTAAAGTTTATCTAATTTTTGATATTCATGTTAAAGATTACATATCTTTAAAATTTAAGTATTAAAATCTATCTCAAAAATTGATTTGTTAAGAGGCCCGCATTTCTACAGATGCGGGCTTGGCCGAATAAAAATCGGGTCCATATACAAACTTGTCTATATATGTAAACAAATAGGCAAATAATAAATTATTATTTTTTGGATAATTTATAGCAGAAGATTAGAATAGAAAGAAATCACATGCACCGAAACTATATGCATATTTACTATAAAATACAGGATATTGTACTTACCTTTCTTATATACATTAACTATAATATACACTTTTTATAATCAACCTTACATACAATATATATTTTTGATGACACTCCTATTAACATTCAAGATGATGTGAGAGAGAGCAGCTGGAGTTTGAATATTAAATTTTGGAAACCAGCACTTGGATCTTCAAGTACGCGTTGCTTGATCAACAAGCACAAAATAACAACATAACATAGCAGGCTCAAGCAATGATAGATCAATAAACCTTAAAAACAGACGGCAAGAACACAGCATTATTGAACAACAAAAGAGTAGTTGATTGCAAGAATTGACAACACTCTGTCTTCGCTAGAGAGAGAACAATCAAGATAAAGAACTCAAATCTTCGCTACCGAGAAAAACAATCAAGACAAAGAGCAATAGCAAAACAACATAAGATATCATGTTAGAGTCTCAGGATTCTTTGAAGAGAACTCTATATGTCTATTAACTTATGAATATACAAACTTGTTTATAAATAGACAAATAACATATGATTAAAATAAAAATAAAACAACCACATAAAACATACCCATTCTATAAAATACAAAATAATACCGTGACCATTCTTATATACACCTCCTATATTAACAATGTACACCATTTACATTTTGCTTTAACACGAATCAGTTTCCTCATGCCTCTCTCTAGAAGGCTCGAAGTTTCTCCCTTCTCCCTGTGAAGTTATGCTGTTCAGGGGGTGGGAAACTAATCTTTTGGCCCACCACTCAATTTTAAATTCTCGTTCACACAGTTCAACTCATCGGAATTGAAACGCAGGGAAAAGCGAGGAAAAGAAGAGAGAGAGATGATTTTTTAGTGATAGAGAGAGTGGATTTTGTTTATCATCTACGCCATTGAAGACGAGAAGTGACCTTACTGAAAAAGCTTCGTACCCCTTTTTCTCTCTCTAACTCCAACCCATACCCTTCCAGAGCAACCTCCATTACCTGCCTCTATTGCGTCTCCCTTCCTTTTGCCCAAACCCAAAGACACCCACCGTTCCTCTCTCTAACAACTCTTTCATGGCCTCCCTTTCAAGTTACCACCCTTTCTGGTTCACTCCAAACGATACCCATATTGTCTTTCATGGCCATAACTCCCCCAAAACCAGTTTAAAAGTGGTTCTCTCTCTGAGCCTAGATGGCCTTAATTCCAGAGTGAGAAACTCGGTTACTCGATTAAAACCCACTTCTTCGTTCTATCGAAAAGCTCTGGTAATGGGGTCTGCAGGCCATGGTAGCGTCCCATTTAGGGCTGTTACAGTTGCTGCAACAACTGCTGAGAAACCCAAGAAAAAGTATCCTGGTGAAGCTAAGGGTTTTGTTGAGGAAATGAGGTTTGTAGCCATGAGGCTTCACACCAGAGATGTTGCAAAAGAAGGGGAAAAAGAACCAGACGCCCAACCAATTGGAAAGTGGGAGCCAACCATTGATGGGTATCTGAAATTTTTGGTGGATAATAAGCTCGTGTATGATACTCTAGAGAGAATCGTTCGAAAGGCATCTTTTCCTGAATGTAAGCACAATTTTCACCTTGTAATTTACTCTTTTTCTTTCTGATTATTTTTTAATATTTCACTTCATCATTTAGCCTGAAAATTGGGTTTTTCTTTTTCTCCACCAATTTATTATGCAGGTAAATAGGTTTTCAGTTTTGGTGTATTTGAGGCAAATAATATATTATAAACAGGAGAAATTGGAGTGGTTATTTATTGTTTTTCCATGATAATAGCAATTGGAGAGTTCCCCACGTCATGCTTGTTTGTCAATTATTAGATAGAACACTTTGTTTATATCCAATTAGATTGTGTGTATGAAATCAATACCTGGACTTAGGCATTGAGAAAATTTCTTTTGGCATGTAAGTTTATGTTTTATCCAGAGCACATGATTGTTCTATTTTACATTTCATTATACTGCAAATCAGATTCCATGGGGCTTCTGTCTTTTCTGTATAATTTGGAGTAGAGCCCATGAATTATGCACAATAACGATATATCAGTATCAGTGGTTTAAAAGAAAGCCCGGGGTGGCAGGGGGCCAATACCCTGAATAGCAGAATATTGGGAATCGGCCAGACTGTACATGCCAATGGCGTCTATGAAGTCTAATGATAAGAAGTATACACCGTTCTTATCAAAATAGGGGCTGGAGTATTACGTATAAGAGAAAACCAGTGCCTGCTTATGGTGATGGAAGTAGTCTCTACTCATTTTGTCCTGGTAAATAAACTAGTGTAAACTAAAGTTAACCACATTGCTTCTTAGTAGGGAATAGGTGCTACCAGTAACATTCTCCTTAAGGAAGATAAATTTAGCTAAAGTTATAGTTTGTAAAATCGTCCTGCATCTATTCGTTTGTAAAGTTCCACATTGAAATTGGTTCTTTTCAATCTGATGTAATGTGCATGTGCTCTACAAAACCATATCTAGTTTCCTTGTAAGATGAAGATGACTTTTGATGTGTACTTCATTGTTATTATTTAACAATTTCCCAACAGGGGGTGGCTCGATTTAGGGTGCTCGTTTGCTAGCTTTGTCTTATTCATAGTTACCCAATTTATAGTGTTGCCACGAATTGGTGAAGCAGTTTTCAAGTTCATTGGCGGTATCAACCTTGATTTGATTGTGATTTAATGCATACAATCCCGTGGAGTCTTATTATAAGGATGATATGGTGTCATCTTATACATACCTTTTGTGATATATGCATGAGATCATGTCATCAAATGCCATTTGATATGTACCTGTCCTGATAGTTATTAGAGAAACAGAGTGTAGATGTACCAGACATTTAGATCAAAACAATGATATAGGTGATTTGGTAGAAGCATAGAATTGTATAGGATTCTTGGAGGGATTGTTTTCTCATGATTTTCTTGTGGTTATGTCTTTGATTGGACAAATATTAGATGAGGCTCAGAAGGGCCTCCCTTAAATCTATGCAGTAAGCGTGTGATTAAGAAGATTGCAAGCGAAGTTGGTGAATGATTTGAAATGGATTTATTTTGATCACTTTGAAGTTTGAACAGAAATAATGATTGCAAAACAATAGAATTTCAAACCAAAAGAAAAAATGAAGATTATTAGCTTGGCCTGGTAAGGATCCTACTATGATTGAAGGATGCTGAATGCTCAAGAATTGGGCATCAAATGGTAGAATCATGGACACACAATTTATAAATAAAAAATAAATAGGCTTTGTTCAATTGATTTTGTTCTAAAAATCTTTTAAAGAAAAGAGATTTATGTAAATTGTTACCTATGCTGACAATTTAAATTGTAAATTAAAGGCACTTGGGCATGTGCTAATACCCTATGCATGGTCATCACATGCTGACCACATGGCTTCGGCCAGCCTAGGTGTGCATGGATGATTTGCTTGCCAAGGTGGCTGCATTAGATGAGCCTATGTGGCTGGGTAATTCCACCCTGCTCATGGGAGGAAATATAGTCCATGAACAGGATGAATTTGATTTCCAGCCACTTGAAGGAGGGAAAAGGATTGGGCCTTTAAGTGTTATATAAAATCTCTGATGTGGGCGCATAGCACATTGGACCCCCCAATGCTTCACATCACATCCCGCCTAACCTTGAACCTGTATATGCATGTGCCCAACCATTATGCCCACAATTCCAAATTCTTTCCAATAAAAATCCTTTAAAAATTGGTCATCAATCCTCATAGTTGATGGCTCTATAACGCCATATAATCTTTGCTTCAGTTTGCATCAATAACTTAACATTTGTTCCTTCATTCATTTCATTTATGTGTATGCACACATGTTTGGCATGTAGTTATTGTATTCATGTACAAATGTATGTGTGCACATATATTTTCTTGGTGATGTTTAAAGCAGTTGTGGCTTGCTATATGCTAGTGCTTGTTATCGGTTGAGCTAGAACATGTAACTTTAGATTCACGACAAAATTTTGAATTAGTCTAGATAAGGGCCTGGGCTTGATAGGTTAAGATCTTGACATTGCTACCTACATTCTAGAATTGAACCCTGCTACAGAAATACCCAAAAAGGAAAACATTGGATCAATTGATGAGAAATATACGTTGTGGAACCATGGCATGGAGAAACAATTGGCTACATGTAAATTGAGTTAACAATAGTAAAAACGTATGTCGAAAACAAAATCCAATATTTGGGTGAATACTGTGGAGAATGTGCTTTTGAAGTGGGAGGAAAGTTCAAATTCTAGTATCAATAAAAAAAAAGGAGGTGTTCACTGATGTTATGTGATGCAGGAAGGGAAGTGGGAAATTGTATTTACATTTTTCCCAAATGTCAAACAAATAAAAATCAGCAATAATGGAGAAAAAAATGGATGTGAATCAGGCGAAGAGAAGAACTCTCTTCTTTCATGAAATCAAATTCATTTCCAAATAACATAAGCCTTCCAAAATGTGACATTAACCTTTTATAAGTCTATGAAACACTAAAATTAACTTGAGATCCGAGAAACATTTAAGACTATACCCATAAACAATATTAAAATTTCAGAAATACCCCTGTTAATAGTAATGCATGAACAAAACCCTAAGACTATACCCATGAACAATAATAAAATTTCAGAAATACCCCTGTTAATAGTAATGCATGAACAAAACCCATGAACAGTTATATGAATATTACCGGTGAACAACACCTATGAATACTAACCAGTGAATAGTAAATAAAAAATATTAAAAACAATCTAGAATCTCTAGAAAAACTTAAAAACCTTAGAAATAGACCCTAAAACTAAAATTAAAATATACATCTTTTGAAATTAACTAAATATTACAAATAAGAATAATTTTTCCCTCCATCATTATCTTTTGGTTGGAAAAAACTCATCCTCGAGTTTTGAAGTGTGTTATTACGAATCCTCCTTTAGATGCAAGGTCTCTCTCAACCCAAATATTGCGTATTAACATTGGGTTTGATCCTGAGACCTGTGGGCTATGGGCGTGATTAAAATAGCTTCGGACGAATTACTGAAGGTTTTGGCACAATCAACTATACTAGTGTGCAACTATGGGGTGAAATCTTCAAATTGGAAATAGGAAAAAAATCAGCCCCACCATTGGTGAGAGAAAAGTGCTCTTTACAGTGGCTGGCCCCAATTGCTTCCTCTTAGACCTGTTCACCACTACTACTATCCACATCATTACCATCATTGCCACCATCATCGTCACCTATAACTTGCTATTTATCATAGATATGATCTCCAAGCTCTTTGTTTTCACCATCAAAGATGGATCATCTAGTTATTTATCTAAATCAGGACAACTATCAAAGATTCACTTGGTTCTTTATCAATAGGATCACCTAGTTCTTGATCTAAAATAGGACAACTATCAAAGATAGAATCACTTGGTTCTTTATCAATAGGATCACCTAGTTCTTGATCTAAAATAGGACAACTATCGAAGATAGCATCACTTGGTTCTTTATCAAAAATAGGACCACTATCAAAGATAGGATTGTTATCAAAGATAGGGCCATCCGCTGATTCAAAGAATATTGAATCCGATTGAACATTGGATACTTTTTATTTTTCTACAATATTATGCTCCTGAAATGCCGTCGCATATCGTACCCATCTGTCAATCCGTTCCATTTAGACTCAGACTTTGATTCACGCCATTCTCTATAAAAACCCTCATGATTCAGATCTATCTCTGTAGCTTCCTCTTCATTTATGGCACTCTGTTGCTGGTCTCGCTTGCGCAAAAGCTGTGTAAACCTCTCTATTAAGTTTTTGATTTCCTTGTGCAATTGATTCAGATTCGCATCCCTATGGTTAAGACCTCCATGACCAGCCATCGCAATCTCAAGCCGTCTTCAAACCGAGATCTGCTACCATATGTAGGAAGGAAATGTGGGAATTATATCCACTTTTTTCATCAATCTCAAAAAAGTAAAAATCAACAATAATGTAGAAAAAACATGGCTGTAAATCAAGCGAAAAGAGGAACTCTCTTCTTTCATGAAATAAAATTCATTCCCTAATAACATAAGCCTTCCAAAATGTGACATCAACTTTTTATGTTTGAGAAGCCCTAAAATTAACTTGAGATAGGAGCAAACATTTAAGACTCTAAACAAGTTGAATTTTGACAAGTGCTCCCTTGGCAACTTGGGACCCTCCGGAGTAGGTCTCTTTCGCTCCACCATTGGTCAGATCTTGCAAGCTTATTCTTGCCCCATAGGCTTTGTGAATTCAACTCTAGCTGAAGCCAGTGCCCTTTTAGAAGGCCTCCATAGATTTCAAACCACCTGGGGGCCCACCCTGGTGGTGGAAGGAGACTCCAAAAATGTCATCTTGTTGGCATCAAGAGTCTCCTCTTGGGTCGTGGCGTCTAGGCGACATATTCGATGACATAGCCCACTTGACTCAGGATATCTCAATCTCTTGGCGCCATACTTATTGGAAGCTAACTCCGATGCTGACTAGCTTGCTCGTGAGGGAGCTAATTCTAACGCCCTGGTGGGGTCTTAGATTTTTGCAGTGCTACGCTACCTTCCAACTATTTTGAGTTGTAATTTCGTTTGTTTCTCTTGTACCCTTTGGGGTTGTATAGGGTGCCCTTTATGAGGGGCTCCATTTTGTGTACATTTTTTACTCAGTAATACAATTATTGTCAGCATTTCTTAAAAAAAATAACAATACTGAAATTCCAAAAATACCCCTGTAAAGAGTAATACATGAAGAGTAACTGTGAACATTACCTATGAACAGTACCTATTAATAGTAACCAGTGAATAGTAAATAAAACTGTAAAAAAATCCGAGAATCCCAAAAAAACTTAAAAACCTTAGAAATAGACCCTAAAACTAAAATTAAAAGGTACATCTTTTGAAATTAAACAAATATTAAATACAAGAGTAATTTTGCCCTACATCAATATGTTGTAGTGCAACTTTATTCTCTAGGGTTAGATGATTCTTATGCAACATGTCACTTTACACACTTGAGAGGTGGCATGGATTGCAACAGCAGCTAAATAATGTTGGGCTAAACTCCCTTTCAGATAAAACGACAGGTGCACCACCAATATTCGTTGAATTTGTGTATTCTTAAGAATCACTCGAAGTTGAGTATCCCTCGTAAATATTTGAACTCTTATGCTTTAGTTATTATGATGGAAAATGGAGAGAGAGGGACTAGGAAATGAGTAAAGGTGAATGTTGAAATTTAGGAATGATTTTTGACAGGCAGTGTGATAGCAGAAAATGTATTATGCAAGTTTTCTTGGATGGAATTTGTCCTTGTAAGGGTAGAAGGTGGATTGAGATTGGCAGCATGGTCGGTTTTGATTTAGATCTATGCAGGTATGTTATGAAGGAAGACTTTATGTAATATATACTGTTGAATTGTGATAGTATTGAGAGATGTATGACGACCGATTTACTTGGCATGTGCGAGCACAATAACAAATGGAAAACTAACTTGGACATTTTTACAAGGATTTTGTCCCTTTTTTTTCCATTTTTTTCACTTGGTAGTTTAGTTAAGTGGCATCGATACTTCATTTTTAGTTAAGTGGCATTGATGCTTCATTGCAGAGTTGGAGTGATTGCCAAGGACTAGCTTATTAATAATGAGTTGGGCTAATTTCTCAAAATTATTGATAAGAGATTCTGATAGAAGTTCTAACTGTGCTTATATCCACCAGGTCATTGGTTCAAATATCTATAGTTCTCATTTTGGTGAATTCTAAATATAGTTGCTTTAATAAATGGGGGAATTTATGTTAGCACTTAGCACCAATCAGAAGAGTTGCAATCTGGACTTCTTTAAAAAAATTTTATTGCCAGATGCTGAGTTCAGGCACACTGGTTTGGAAAGATCAGAGAAGCTGGCGAAAGATTTGGAATGGTTCAGGGAGCAGGGTCATACCATTCCAGAACCATCTTCTCCTGGTTCTTCTTATACTGCATATCTAGAAGAACTATCAGAAAAGGACCCTCAAGCATTTATTTGCCACTTTTACAATGTATATTTTGCGCACACAGCTGGTGGACGAATGATTGGGAAAAAGGTACATTTGTTGTTTGAAGCTCATTTGCTTCCTGTTATTGTTGGCTTTCATATAAACTGTATTCAATGATTCTGTACTCTGGGTTTATCAAATGGTGGCCCTTAAGTTCATTGAAATTGGAAAAATTCCAACATTATTGGATTTTGGAGAAATATCATAGCAATTTGTGAGATAAACTTGTGCTCTTTGGAAAAGCGTTGTTGTGTAAGTGTACGTAAACTCATATGTTATCTTTGAAATAAAAGAAAGGAGAAGAAATTGTATACCATGATTAAAAGCACAATGGAAGTGTCGACTGTTAGATCTGTCTTTTAAGCCATGCTCTTGTTGATTGTCCATGGAATGTACTAGCAATTTCAAGAGGTTTGCAACTCTGAGATTGTAGGCTTCAACCCAGCTTCCAAGAGATCAGAAAGGAAGGGGTTCAAATAGCAGGGTATAATTAAAATATAAGAGATCTTAGAATGCAATAGAGATCTTTGTTTTCCTTTCTGGATCCATTCAGTTGACAAAGGGAGAGTTCTTTCTTTTTTCCTTATGAGATGCACAAGTGCGTGTATGTGTGCATGCGCGCTCTCCCTCACATGAGAGACAGAGAGAGATGGCTTTTTGGTCATTTTTATGAAGTTGAAACGATTCATCCCTTCAAGAGAGAGAGAGAGAGAGATGGCTTTTTGGTCATTTTTATGAAGTTAACATGATTCATCCCTTCAAGATAATAACCGTAATCTTGGATTTTCCTGTAATAAAACCATGAAATGTTGATGTCTTGGAAATGTGAAAAAGTAAAGAAGAGATAAAACTATAGGAGGGGATTTTAGTCAGCCAACAGTTCTCTTCTAGCTCCATTCATGAGAATCTGATTTAGAAGTCATCACATTTTGTATTAAATCATTGAAATTAACAATGTCATTGGTAAAATTGACAAATAATAAGGAGACATTCTCACTCGAAGGAAAACTCTACTTGTTTTCGCTTCTTTTGGTTGTTTCACATATTCTTTTGCAACATTGATGTAAAACTTCTTTATATTTTTCCATTTCTCTGAGAAATAGGACCAATTTTAAGTTGCTTTATTGCTGCAGGTTGCTGAGAAGATATTAAACAAGAAGGAACTGGAATTCTATAAGTATGATGGAGAACTTTCTCAGCTGTTGCAGAATGTGAGAGATAAGCTTAACAAAGTAGCAGAGGTAACTAACCCAAAATCTTTCATTTTAACTATTGATAGAAGCAATGGCCCTTCGATTTTTATTTGAATGTCGTTTTTTTCCCTAAAAATATTGTGCGGCCTCTATTCTAGCATAATGTAAACAATGCATTCCTTTATTTTCATCCAATACTTGTTCCCAATTGATCCGGTTCTCATCACTGTGATCTTTTCTCTTGGTTCTAATGTAGAGTTGGTCAAGGAAAGAGAAGAACCGTTGCTTGGAGGAAACCGAGAAGTCCTTCAAATACTCAGGAGAGATCCTCCGCTTAATCATATCCTGATCTATGGAATTCAATATTTATCGATGAATCGGATGCTGCAATTCATGTTTCCTCAGTGATATTTCGGTTGCTTTTCTTTCAATCTTCAGCAAAAACAACATGAAACTTGTGTGCTTTTTTCTTCATTTTCTTTTGATGTAAACATGTTACTTTGAAGTTGTATATATATATGGAAAGGTGATTTATATATTAAGGCTTTGTTTTTGTGAAATTTAATGTAAACAAAGCCATTTTTAAGTGCATGTGTATAAGGGTTGAATCCCATCTACCCTATTTAGCAAATTAAATGATTCCTATGCAAGGAGGTGATGAAGATTAGGAAACGGGCTTGGGTCTAGACGGTAGAGGCTTGGTTTTCATAGCCCAATGTCTCAAGTTCCATTCCTATGTAACCTAGTCCCAAAAAAAAAGAAAAAGGAGGAGGTGATGAAGATTGACCTGCTGCATGTTTTACTCTTATGAAGAAAATGACTCAAATCTGTTTTCCAAATTTGTACTTTTGGTGCATTTCAATTGAAACTCAAATTGTAATCTAGATTTATTTGGTTAGGTAGTCATAGTTCATTAAGATTTAACTCCTTTTTAGCAGGCTTAGATTTTTGTTTTTATTTTGTTTTATTAACTCAGCCATTGCTTTATTGGTATTGGTTTTATCGTTGATTGCTTGCACAGTGAATGAAATTTCTTTACTTGAAAAAATTTTGACCAGTTAGGACTAGAAATAATTTTGTTTTTGAAGGACTTTTTGGATCTCCATTTTTTTGGCTCCATTTCTAGGACCAAAACCAAATTTATACTTATGTTTTGGTTTATCAATATATTGCTAAAATTGCTACTGAGGATACGATGGCCTGGATGTTTCATTATTTTCATGGTGAAATTAGCCTCTTATTTTGTTTTTTCTTAAAATAAAATTTTGTGCCCAGTTTATTAATAAAATAACGAGCTGGAAAATTTCAAAATACCAATAAGAAGAGATAAGGAAAATTTTCAAAATACCAATAAGAGATAAATTATTTAACATTATATCATTTGCAACTATTTCAAGTCAAGGTCATGAATTTTCTTATCAGTATTTTAAAGTTATATCTTAAGACCTTCGCTCTCTCATGGATAATTTAATAAATTTCCTAAATAAAGTAAAGGTGATAAATTGTGCACTTACTCCTTCGAGTGAAAGAGCTAATTAAAGGATATTTTTCTGTTTTAAAATTTGAGATTCATTAAGGCTCACTATATGTTTTATTATTATTTATTTATTTATTTATTATTATTATTTTTAAGAATAAAAAATGGATATTGATTTTATGACCTTATTTCTTAAGGTACATTTATAGGGCATTTGAATTTTTTTTCTTTTTTGAGGTGGGTCCTTAAGTTGAGCCATTGAAGAGGTTACTTGTCCAAAAATTTGGCTCGTGAAAGAGCTCCTAGATTGGATTTTGTTCGAGGGAGTGAAAAGAAGAAAGAAGCATAGAAGCTTTGACTTCTATTTGATCAACGTCTAGTTCTTTGTTTTTTTTCTTGACTACTGTTTATGAACACTTATATACATGAACATGTTTCACCAGGTCATGGCTGTAACTCGTCGGAAAAATCAGTCGCGGCACCGAAAACTCTGATAAATCTGTCATTTCGGCTTCATGGTAAAACCCAATAGTTGTAGGACCCCAAGTTTTGAGGATGTAACCTCTTAAACCTCCATTTTTACACACTCTTGAAAAAAAAAAAATGATGTCTCGAGATTGAATAGAGATTGATCAATTTTTTGACGTTGAGATCGAATTGTTAGAAAGCTTAAAAATCAATTATTATTATTTTTAAATAATCAGTGGTTGTGAGGTGGTTCCCAAAAATTTAAGATTGTAAAAATTTCTCAAATATGTCATTTGAATGAGGGAATAGGTATGTAATAAGGATTGCATTAATAGAAGGTCTGGAGGTAAACCTACCAAGAAAACCAAACTGAAATTAAGGAACATTGTTTGTGTTTGGTATCAACGGCCAAGATTTCATGCAATAGAGTTCAAAACTCCAATCAAAATCCTGACCGCCCATCCATAACAAATGGATGGAGGGGGATCTATCATCCATTCTTTTTCCAGCTAGAAAACGGATTTGCTCACGAATGAAAACAAATATTTTTGGTGGATCTCATAATGCTCTCGCAGGATCACAGTGTAAATTTGTTCCTTCACTCTACGGAGCAGTGGTTGAAAATCATTCGATTCGGATCCGGGAATTGCAAATCCTGAAAAGAGCTTGGGCAATTTCAGTGCCCCTTTGGGATTGTAGATGCTATTTTTTTACCATTTTTTACGGTATCTGAATTACTGAGGGTTCTAGGACCCATAGATTAAAAAAAGAAAAAGAGAAAAATATTTTTCTAGTCAATCATTCAAACTAAGAAACAACATAGTAGGATTGATTAAGGACCATCTAATTTTTGATGTCCCATCTAAATGTGTGAAAAATAAAAACCTATTTTTGTTTATTTTCTAGAGGAATTTTTGGAGAGTCTCAAGATGAAATATTTAATATTCTGCCCTTTTGCAACTCTCTAACTCAAGACCATGGTTTAATGGGTATTTACAAATTAATTTAAAAGATATAGGTGGAGTGTTGAATTGTTCAATTTTTCATCTCTTATATTTTATTGGATGAGTTTTCATATTTTCTACACAGGAAATCTTAAACCGAACCCAAACGTTTTTTTAATGTTTTTTGTATAGTATACTCCCGCGGGTGTATGTTATACATGCTATTTGATGGGCCGTTAGCCCATCTTACCATCACCCGTTTTTCCAATTTTATAAATTCGCAGATAATGGACAAAAATCCATGATATGCCACGTGTCGTTCCTAATTTTAAAAGATAAAATTAGGCCCTTTCACTCGTTTACAGGATTCGGGTCTGAGAAGGAATTCGAATTTTGGTTGGTAGAGAGAGAGATAGTTAGAGAGAGAAAACACAATTGTGAAGAGATGTCTGCTGCTTCTCTCTCTACAACGGGGCATTATCTGCAACCCCAAGTAAGCAGATTTCAAGGTTTGAAGAGTAAGAGAGCATCTTTATGTCCTAATCTCGTGACTTCACCAAGGTACTTCCTTTTAGCATTTCTCACTATATGTTTGATTTTTCTCTCATTTTTTTGGGTTTTTCCTTTTTTCTTATATTGATTTTGTTCTGAATTTGATGGCGATATAGGTTTATAATACATCTTATTATTATTATTATCATGAGCTGAATTGGTGGGGTTTTCCCTATTGTATATTGGTTTTTCTTCGTTTCTTTTGAAAATTTGGCTAGTCATTTTAATTGGGTTGCTGAAATTTAATGGCGAACTCGTGTAATTGTTGGAAAAAGCCTTTTTAATGCCCAAAAAAACCCATGTCTTATTGAAAGAAATAGGCAAAATTGTGTTGAAGTGGGAAGAATTTGGTTTTACCTCCCGACTAATAAGGTTTATTGAATTGTTTTTTCCCCTTTATTGGTAGTGGAAAACTGTTGAAATCCCAAGTCATAATTTCTGTTCAGAATTGAGTTATAGGTTTTTATTTTCTGGACTTCTTGTTTGTTCTTGGGTGGAATTTTCATGCTGTGGTTTTCCTTTTTTTAGTGATGGCCTCATCAATTGTTGCATCTTTTCCTTTTCGTATGCTGAGGTTTATGCTCTAATTTTGTGACATCAGTTGTTCCCTTTATTTACCCTTAAGAAGCCTTTTTGTATTTGAAGGTCTTGTCTTTCCAATGGATATACATTGATCTGAACTTCTCTTGGAAATGTTGCAAATAGTTTTCAGAGTGCATAATGATTTCCGACAAAAGAAAACTATTATAGGAAAATATTCTTTTTTGCAATTATAAAGTTTTAATTGTTTTCGTGTTCTAACAATAGTTATAACGGTATGTATTTATTGTTAAAACAATTTTAACGACGGCTTGTTTTAACGTTTTTTTTTGTTTGATGGGGTTTTCAACATCATCAGAGCAGTGGGCGTATTTTGTAAATATATCTTATGTATGGTAGCATAAGCTGAAATGCGTGAAAATTTGGAAATTGGGATGTCTTGGTTTAATTGATTGTTTTACTATGGATTGAAAAAGAAGGATGAGAAGGTCATGAGAAATGTTAGCTTATGCAATGGTATATATATTCTTTTATATTGGCCATCAGGCTCATGGGATTATAAAGGTCATCATTCATGCTGACCATAGACTGAAGTTTTGGTTACTGATGTTGCTTTGAAACTTTCAGGAGATTTACTGTTAGGGCATCTGCACGTGTTGACAAATTCTCAAAAAGTGATATTATTGTTTCTCCTTCAATTCTGTCTGCTAATTTTTCAAAGTTGGGAGAGCAGGTATGGTTATCGTTTTCATTTATGTTTTTACTAAGCAGGTTGTGGAAATACTTCTTGTAAAACTCTAGTCATGCTTTCAGTCGAGGGTGGGCATGTTTGTTAATAGAGAAATGTAGCAAGTCATTGATGTATTTCTTACTCCCTTCATTCTAAAGTTCAATACATTTAAATGATACGTAATTTCTACAACCCTTAAATGGGGAAATCTTAGAATTAGTGTACATGATTGATATTGAAAAAAAAAGTAGGTTTCTAGCATATTTCTTCTGTAATACAAGAGATGATAATCCAAAAACAGAAAAGAAAACATCTTTTGATGAATAGGAATATACATCAAACAAACTGTCCCAAAAGAATGAGGTTGAATAATATTAGAGACTTCAGAAAGAAAATAAATTATTCATTGCTCTATGGTATCACAGGCACAGTCAGTGTGGAATATTAAGAATAAAAAAAGGCGGGGAAGATTGGCACTGGCCCCTTCTGCTTCTCTTAATACTTCAAAATCTGGTAGTAAAATATCCCAATTCCATGGATGTGACTATAATAACAACAATTGCTCTTCCCTATCATGCAATCTATACGAAGAAAAATCAGGCTTATAATGAGAATATAGGCCTGATTACAAAGAGGTCATTCTAATTTTGACATAAATTGACAGTTGAATGCGTTCTTAGGTAGGTTTCAGTGATGTATAGTCACTGAAGAAGGTCTTTTGCTAACTTTCTTTAGAATTCTCTTTGCCTTTATGGGGAGAGTTTTAGTCTTACCTAGAGTACTGAAGTCTATAAGAATCCCAACATTTGAGTATTTTGTGGATACTAGAAGATATTGTGTGTACTAGAAGTATGCTATTGACATCAAGTAATGGCAATTGACAAAACAAATATGTTCTTAGATACTTTTCTAGTAATACAACACCCTTGTGGAGCCAGTAATTGTTGTCATTACCTTAGTTCTCTCATTTTCCCTCAAATCCTTATACTTATGGAAGAAAAAACTCACACTGATAGGTTATCTTTTCATCCGAAGAACGTTAATGCAGTTTCCCAGTGGCTTGCTTTTGAAAATGATAAGGCCACCAAATGAGTGTACTGGCATCTCTTCTTGGAGGATATTCAAGATCTTGCACTTTTTCTCATGGGCTGATGTCAATTGATTATCAGATGGCTTCTCTATGAAAAAACATGCATACATGCATGCTTGCATACATTTATACATATGCAGTACATGCCTTCATATGCTTGGTTTGTATAAATGTAGTACATGCCTTCATATGCTTGGTTTTGATAGTTACTCATATATATCTATTTTTTTGAACTATCAACATCTTAGGTTAAAGCTGTGGAGTTGGCAGGATGCGATTGGATTCATGTCGATGTCATGGATGGACGTTTTGTACCTAATATTACTATTGGACCCCTTGTAGTAGACGCATTGCGTCCTGTGACTGATTTGCCACTGGATGTCCACTTGGTACATTTTGATCTCGCTTCTTTTCATTTCTTTTCTTTCTTCTGTAGATTTTCCCTTAATAATTAATCAATCACTCGTCTTAAAAACAGTCAAGCTTTTAATTGTGCTTTTCTTGGTATCCAATTTATACCTGAAAGAATGTGGAATTTGTCATAGTGAATTATGCAGCCATAAATCTCTTCTGGTTTTGAAAAATTCTGATGAGAGAGCATACTATAATCCTCACAATCTTTACATATTCATAGTTACTACCCAATGTAATGAAGGATGGCAATGGATACTCACTGGATGGTGACAAACCCACTGTTCTGTGGTTTTCTATTATCCATGGGGTTATCGTATACTTTATTATTTTTGTTGCTCATGTTAGATTTAATTTCAATAGATGATCGTTGAGCCTGATCAACGTGTTCCAGACTTCATAAAGGCTGGGGCAGATATCGTGAGTGTCCATTGTGAGCAATCATCCACTATTCATTTGCATCGGACAGTTAATCAGGTAATGTTGTTAATCAGTTTCAATCATACATATTTTTATTTTATTTGAGTATTGTTTAGTGTTGAACCAATTGCAATTCCCTGATTGGCTGATAGCTAGAAGTCTAGACAATGATACTTTTCTTATGTTTAGGTTACTGATGAGAAGATATTTAAAATTTTTAAATATGGATATTAGAAGTTATGGTATGGATAAATTTGAGAATGAAGTGTGTGCACCATTTGCAGCCAGGGGTTACCATAATGGGTTTTGGAAATTCTTTGTAAGAAGGAATAATAGACTTTGGAATGATTTTTGCTAAGAGGCTGTTACCAAAGTCGTGAATCTGGATTCTGTTTTCGCCATTTTATTGGTCCTAATCCTAAACAAGTAATTTGTTTTTCATATCAATGAAGACAAATGGCCTTTCTTATCAGTATAAAAATGTCAAAAGTTTAATCATCCTTTTCTTTGAGAATATGTATTAGAATAGTGAGTGTCCAAGTTCTTGTGGATTTAGACTGAAATCCAGGGTTTAATAACTCAATTATGGATGCCAGACTACAGACATATTTGGTTTTTGGCCAAGGGAAAAGCACATGAGTTTCTGCTAATACTTAGAAATGTGGCCAGAGAAAATATGGGTCCTGTTCACTACTTTTTTCTTTGTGCATAATCACTCTTGGAATTTAATTTCTTAATTTCCATACCAATGGGAAAAGGAAATAGAATAAATTATTCATAAACTGAATTTTTTTTAGGAATCTTTTGTAAACGAATAAGCGACATAATTATTATGCATCCATAATTACTAGCTTTCAGTAATTTTATGTTATATTTCTGCATATCTTAACGGTACTCTTAATTTACATGTGATGCTTGGAAAGCTTTCTCAGGATGCACTATTCTTGTATAAACAAAATGATTTCTGAACCATGTCCATTTGTTTTTACGCATTCTGAATATTGGTGACATCCGTTTTTCTTGGTTGCAAACTAACAAGTTTTCTGGTATATTGTGTATTTGCGAAACCCTTCTTATCTTATTTCCTTTAGTTTGTTTTCTTTTTTTGATACAGGTTAAAAGTCTTGGAGCGAAAGTTGGAGTAGTCCTGAACCCTGCAACTCCCTTAACTGCTATAGAATATGTTCTTGATGGTAAGGCGAGTTTTATGCCAAGTCTATTTAGGAGTTCACATTGAGATATGATGACTAGAACCCTATATTTGTACTGAAATTTTTTTATCTAACCATGTGCCAGTTCTCATGTGACCATTGGTTTTAAGTTTGAAATTGTACTTGTGAGTATTCGACAATGAACTGTTCTTGTTGATGTCATAACCAAATGAAAATAGTTGCACTTATTCAATCAATTTTTGATAGATTCAGAATGAATTTCTGCCTCCAAATATTTTCATCACCACATAGAAGCCGCTAACCACTCCTTTTGTAACTTAATGCACCTGCATACATTCTTCAATCCAGTTGCATGCATCGACAGGAGCATGTTTATGTTCATTTAAAGTTGTTATCAGAACTTTATGCATACATATTCTATATTATTTTCTTTTTGCTCTTCATGGATGCTGTTTAGCTTGATATATCATTTTACTGGTTTATGCCTTCTGTGTGGAACAGTGGTAGACTTGGTGTTAATCATGTCAGTAAATCCCGGTTTCGGTGGACAGAGCTTTATTGAGAGTCAAGTAAAGAAAATTTCAGACTTGAGACGATTATGTGCAGAGAAGGTAACTGGTTAAAGGATTATTGCATGGTTCGTAATGGGAAGCCACTAAGTGGTGGTTTGAGCTTTTGGAGAATTTCCCATATTAATATGCCTTATCAAATGCACATCGAGGTGATACGCTAAATATACAGGGTGTAAATCCATGGATTGAAGTTGATGGTGGAGTCGGTCCATCAAATGCCTACAAGGTGATCTCTCTCTCTCTCTCTCTCTCTCTCTCATTTACGTATACGCACACAGACAAGTTAGTCCATTTCCCAGTACTATCTTAACTTGACAGTAATTTCTATGATGGCAGGTCATTGAGGCTGGAGCAAATGCCTTGGTGGCAGGTTCTGCTGTATTTGGTGCCAAAGATTATGCTGCAGGCATGATATACATACCTCTACCGTGACAAAGTTTAAGTCATGTTTATTAGAGTATATTGACTTGTATCTGTTTCAGCATTAAAAGGAAAAGAGCGATTATGAAAATTAGCCCCCCAAAAAAATAGGGAAACATTTATTCTTTTGAATTTCTGGATGGTGACCTTTCCCCCGTTTTTGCAGCTATTAAAGGCATCAAGACAAGTAAGAGGCCAGTGGCTGTCCCAGCATGAACTATGAAGAGTTTGTATGTATTGGTTATGTCGCATAATTCATTCCCAGGTATGTCAATGCAACTGTATACAAGGTCCTTCAAAGAAGAAGAAGAAAAAGAAAAAAGAAAGAAAAGTAAAACACAAAGAAAAGGTTTTTTCTCCATAAATGCTCCAAATCTATTGTCACCCAAAAATCAAATTTGGCCCATACATTTGAACAGATGGCGGTCTAAGGGATTTGAGTTTTTTCCATGTCTTGTTTGGAGGCATCCTTCAAACATATAAAAAACCGTTGTTGATGGGGAGAACCATTTCTTGGTCCTTCCTATTGGAGCACCAATAGTTTTCTCACTAATTAATGGTTAAGCTCTCTATATGTTTTCACAGACATTTTATATGTGTTTGTATACAATTCAACCATTTGATCTCTATCTCTAGACACATTCAATCAATCGGATGACTGAGAGTGATCTAGGAGCAATGTCATAGATTGATGCCAACCATGTCTTTAAGGTCATAATTAATGCAGGTTATTGGTGTCAGCTCACTTCTAGCTGTCTAATCAAAGATGAAATGGTTGTGGTTCTTCCAACATAAAACATAATGTGTGTGGAGATACTTACAAAGCTTCCGTTATATATATATATATATATATATATATATATATATATAAGTAAGTAAGTTAGTTATATAGCGACGTACGTACGTACGTACTACTTACTAACTAACGTACGTACGGTACGTACGGTAAGTAAGTAACTACTACTTACGTTAGTTA
>NW_006498085.1:654407-682745 GCF_000471905.2 Amborella trichopoda
AACTAAGTAACGTAAGTAGTTAGGTAGGTTGTTCCGTACTAACTACTAAACTAATATAGTTGTAGTAGTAGTATACTAAGTACTTACGTTACTAGATATATATATATATATATATATATATATATATATATAGAAAGGAAAATTGTTTCATGCAGGCTGAACCGCATTTCTACAAATGCGGTCCAGAGGTATAAAGCATCCATTTTGAAGATGATGCAAATAGGCGGTCCATCTAAAAACAATTGTAAAATGTTTTCTTAATATAATTATTATTTTTAGTTTTCAATTTTTTTATTTTTTATTTTTGTTTTTTCATATTCATGATCTCCATGTTAAAGGTTATATAGTCTCTAAAACTTAGGATCAAAATGTATTTAAAAAATATTCTTATTGCCAAGCTCGCATTTGTACAATATGCAGGCTGGCTGCGTAGAAACCGTGTCCATAGAGATATGTATACAATGAGAACATTTAGTTTTGATACAAGGGGGTCACAAACCTCATTGGCTGTTAGATTGAGGATGTGTCGCTGTTTGAACACAGTCTAAAATGAAATTTCTCAAATATTGTGATACACTTTTATTTTTTGGATTTCTAATGGCTAAAAGTGATTGCCATACAAAAAATAAATGGGTTTATATTATAGAATCCATGTATATGATCATAGATCCATACAACAATACCCAAGCACTCAATGATTTTAATATTTCTATTCAACACGCATGCACTACTTCATGAATCCAAACGTGTTTATATGCACTACTTTCATGGATTGTTGTCAATTTGATGAGAATTAACTTGGTGGTTTTTTAGTGCAGATCCAAATCTTATGAGATCAGTTGGGACCTGAAGGGATGAGCTATTTGCATTAGTTTACAGAAGTTCTTACTCCAATAATTATTTAAATAATAAGATCTGAAGATATCTTTTTGTAAATGATTTGTATCATTTTACCATAAAGATATTAATCAAGCCTTGATGGTTTTGTTTGGTTAAGTGTCTTAGTTTTTCTCCTCTATTTTGTTCCACCCATATGGAATTCGATCTGTGTGATTCTTCACATGAATGGCAATTTTAGTGGTTGTTCAGATTAAATTCACTGAAATCCCTTTGCATAGAGCCCCCAAAAGTTATCCTTCAATGCAATGTTATACCATTTTATTTCAGTTGTTGACATGTGTCAATATATGAGGACATTTTAAGTGGTACAAAAAGTTCAAAATGGCTTGTGGGTGGGCTTGAACTTTGAAGGTAGAGGTATGTTCTATAGGGGAATTTGTGTTACTTGTCGATGTGTTCACACTTTAAACACATGTTAATACTATATGTGGTGTATGAATTTTTAAAAGAAAAAGATCATATGAATAAGATGTTAATCTAAGGTGCATATTAAAATCCCATAGAAAGGATTGTGTTGGCACTGGAAAACCCTTCAATTGTTCATCTCAATACTTAAGATAAGGTTTTGATGATGATAATGAAAGGTATAAATAAATTTTTAGGCAAGCTCAAGGGTTTTCCAGCATAAAAATCGCATCTCGAAGTGTGCTTTACTTTGATACACCCAATTCAAAAGGAAAAGTATATAAAGAGATCATTTACTTTTAGGGATTGTATACAATGAAATCATTTATCTTTGGTACAAGGATGCAACAATTACTTCCAGCTTATGTGTGTTATAAAATTCGAAAAATTTTGTTTTGAGCTTTGAGCTTGATCAATGGAATAAATGCAACCATCCAATTTCACATTTAATGGTCAAAATTAATTGTGATCATCTTGTACCAAAGGTAAATGGTCTTATTGTATATATTTTTTTATTTTTAATACAAGAAGGTCATATTTATTCTTGTATATTAGATTTTAAATTGGGTGATTAAAATATGTCACACCCAAAGCCATCAAATTTGACATCTAACGGCTGGTAGAAATAATGATTCTTGTAACAAAAGTAAATAGCCTCATGGTGTACATTCACATTTCAAAATAGCTCACATATAGCCTAGAACTTGGAACATCACATGTCGCGGGGGGGGGGGTGGATCTTATCTTACAAGCAATAAGAAAAGTATATAAAAGTTTGTATCATTTATTGAAAATAGTACTTGTAGAGATATACCTTTCCATACTAACCCTTTATACTATAGTACTAAACACTTTTAGACACACCAAAGCATGGCAATATCCAATAGCTGGAGGTTATTATGACCCTTTTGCAAGATAAAGGTTCTCATTTTATAATTTCATTAAGTTATCAAGAAAGGATTGGGCTGCCTTGTTCAATTGTTCACACCAGCCGGTTCTTTTGGTTAGTTTAGTTCAACGAAAAAACTAGATTTGACAGAAATCCGACCAAAACTAATTTCGGATTGGTTTTAGATGGTTAGACTGGTTGGTTTTGATAAATTGAACTGGCTAAATAATGTTAGACTTTTTATGTAACATATTTCTATGTTTTGAACTATAATTCTTTTTTTTTGTTTTTTCTTAAAATCTGATCCTACCGATTTGATAGTGGTCGAACAATTTTAAATGGGCCAGACCCTAATTAGTTCGGGAATCCTAATATCACTCTTTGTTTAAAATTATGTTTATCTATAAGAAAAATAGTTTATTTCCCCTGTTCAATAAATCTAAATTTTCCCTTATAAATAAATGTAATTCATTTTTTCGACTAAAAGATGCGTCACATGGTCAAGTTATGATTCGGCCACTAAGATGGCGATTCACACATGAAAGATGGTATCTACCATGGAAAATCTTGGCCGTCCATTTCTGCACAGTAGTGTAGTACGTACGATTTCTGCAAGTCCGCACGATTTCTGCAAAGTAGTGTGGGTCGGTGCTGACTCATCAGTGGCCACATGTCTATATCCCCGTCCACTCATTCTAACTATTTATAAGATTAGAAATTCACTTTTTTTTATGTGAATGTTGAGGTCGAGGCCATCAATTTGAGGATTTAAATTCACTTTTTTTTTTTTTTTTTTTAATGAATCTTGAGGTCGAGACGATCAATTTGAAGATTTTCCAATAAACTTCTCTAGGAAGTTTTATAGGTGATCGTTACTTGGACGTTGATACTTTACATATGCTTATGGGAGATTCGAAAAAGCATAGAATGGTATTTAATTTTTCATACAAAGTAGTCACAATTAATCTTGATGTAAAATTAGGTGTATGCATTTATTCTATTGATAAATATCAAATTTTAAAATAAATTTTTTTGAACTATATGACACGTTCAAACTATCAAATTTTACTCGGATGGCTTTAAGTTAAGGTTATGTTATGACTACTTTGTATCAAAAGTAAATGGTCTCATTGTATATAATCCTATGAGATCAACTATTACACTTTCGGTGAAGCTTTATTCAATAGATAAGTAAGGCAGACCTCTAAAATTTATTTGGAGATGTAGTTTTGGTGTTATAATTTTTACAATGGATTGAAAATCTATTTTTAACTATAGTTATGAAATATAAAATTTTAAAAATAATACAGATCGAGAAAATATATAAGTACTTAAAAATATTGAAAATAGATGGTACAGATGCCTTGTTAAAAAATGTATTATTTTTTAAACTTGAATATTTTTTTTTCTTCATATCCACATATTTCGAGGTTAATATGATCAATTATGGGGTTCTCCAACATCAATATACTCTCCTCTAGCAGATTTTGAGGTGCACCTTGGTTTCATTAGTGTAAGGTTGCAACCTTTTGTAAAGTTTTCCCTTACATATTTTGCCTAATTACAACTATTCCAAGTTATCATCATGTATTTTAAGGGAAAAGTTTATATAGAGTTGAGGCTCTAAATAATCAAATTTGAGCCTACCTCAAAACTTTCACTAAAATAGGTTATTTTGATGCTCAAATATCTCCAAATTGATCATCTCGATATCAAGATGCATGGACATGATAAAAAAATAGATTTCAAGTTTTGAAAATATTGTATTTTGTAATGCATTTTTATACAGTCAATTTTTTAGATTTTCAAGTTTTCATAGATCTATCGATCTATAGTATTTTTTAAGCTTTAAACTTTATAAATAAATATGAAAATATATTTTTAAAGCTATCACAAAGATTTCCAATATTGAAATCACATTTCTCAACACTATTTGAAAGTAGGTTCTAATTTGATTGTTTAAAGCCTAGGCTCTATACAAACCACACCAGTATTTTAATGGGTATTTTAAAATTATATCAAAATATGTGAATAGAATGTTAAATAACTCATGTGTATATGGATAAGTGTTGAGGTTTGTAAAAGGTGCCCTCATTATACTTACTGTAGAAGCAAGGTGTGCCTTAAAATTTATTTAGGGATGTAGTTCCATTATCAGGAACCTTATGATGGCTGAAAAATTTATTTTTATCCTTAGTTGTGTAATTTTAAATTTTAAAAATAATACAAATGGAGTAGACCTGTAAAAACCTGAAAATATTACAAAAAAATGGTTTTCATAGTTTATTACAAAATGCTGTGCCTTTAATTCATTTATTTTTTTTCATATCTACATGTCTCAAAGTTGAGATTGAGATGATCAATTAGAAGATTCTTCAATTTTTCCATTGATAAATTTCCCATTATTTTAAAGAAAATTCGTTTTTGATTTTCCATTTTAAGAGAGAACTAACCACCAAGTTGATAGAAATTTGACCCCTGATTCTAATTTTCTTTTCTTAACTTTCATAAAAAAAGAGGAAATTTCGAATATTGCGGAAGCCGAAATTTCGCCGAAATTTAAAACATGCGTTAAACGCTGTAGACTGCAATTCGTGAACTACAAAAGGCGCAAATTTGCCTCACGATCGGCGGACCAAAAAACACGAGTTTTATCTCTCTAGATTTGGAAAAAATGGAGAGAATGGTTTTCTCTCTCATCCTTGTTTCAATGGTTTTCTCTCTCTCTAATTCAACAGCCATTAAGCCTCATGTGGTGGGTTCTCTAAAGATCAAGGATAAGCAGGTAATTGACAAATCCTCCTCAAAAACCCAAGTTTTCTCTCTCTAGATTTCCCTGCTCTTCGATCACCACATGGCCTCTTGGTTTTTACCTCAAAACAGGAAGTGGGTTTTGTTTACTTTGTCTCACTAGACTTTTTCGACATTTAATCTGTTATTTTTTGGGCCTTGGAGAGAGATTTGTTTACTTTGTCTCACTAGACTTTTTCGACATTTAATCTGGTTTTCTTTTGGGCCTTGGAGAGAGATTCAGAAAACAAGACATGGGTTTTCATTAGTTTCTCTCTCTAGACTATGTAGGCGTGTTTCTTTTGGGAAATGGAGAGATATTGAGACATCAGGACATGGAGGTTAATCGGTTTCTCTCTCGAGAACATTTGTTATTTTGGTATTTGGTGAGCAATTCACAGAACAGGACATGGGTGTTCATTACTTTCTCTCTCTAGACTTCTTGGATGTTTTTATACGAATTTTTACAGACGTTATTAGTTTCTCTCTCTAAAGGTTTTTGACATTTTTACCTATTCTTACAGGCGATAGAGAGAGAAGAAGTGCCAGAAAATACGTGCTCCTATACTGTGAAGATAAAAACCAGCTGTTCTTCGGTTTCGTATACCAGAGACCAGATCAGTCTGGTATTTGGTGATGCTTATAAAAACCAGGTAAAATACGCCATAACCAAATCTCCAAGTCTTTCTATCAATTTGTGTTTATATTGAACAGAATGTTACAAAATAGTTTAAAAAGAATTGGGAATGTGGCAATAGTTTCCAAAAAAAAAAAAAGAAGCAAATCTGCGAAGTCCAAACTTCTAAAGACATTGAAAAGGTTACATCTTTCCCTAAAAACCAATTTCAAGCTTTTCTTAATTTTTTCCTTGATATTTCTCCTTCCCCATAAACCCATTCCAAACTTCTCTCTTTAGTTTAAACTTTAAAGTAAACTATGCTATTCAGCATTCACCAGCCACCAAAAAAAAGAAACAGAGATTATGGCGAGAAGACACATTACAATGAAACTCTGTTAAATTGTTTTCTCCCTCTAAATCTGTGACACAAACATAACTCTCTCTCTCTCTCTGAAATCTGTACTATTTGGCACCCACCCTAAAAAAAACAAAAATCCATAGAGATCATGGAGAGTAAACACAAAAAACTTAAAAAAATTGTTCCTCTCTCTAATCTTTATGACAACCATAAAACCGGGTCTAATTCTCTCTTTCTCTCTCTAACCTTGTGAGAGAAGGTGTACGTTCCAAGACTTGATGACCCATCTTCAGGCACATTCGAGAGATGCTCGACTGATACATTTAACTTGAGGGGGCCATGCAGCTACAGGATATGTTATCTCTATCTGAACAGGTATGGGCAAGATGGGTGGAGGCCTGAGTGGGTGAAGATTTATAAACCAAGCTCTGATACCCCTGTTACCTTCTACTATGATGAATTCATCCCTTTTGATGTCTGGTATGGCTTCAATCTGTGTTCCTCTACCCCTCATCCTAACAATGGTGGAGCCCTTTCCTCAAGCAAGTAGTGAGAGAAAGAGAGAGAGAGAGATAGAGAGAGAGACTTTTGGGTCATTGAGTTTATCTCATTGGTAGGTTGTTATAGGGATGTAATTGGGGTTATGATTGAATAAGTGAAAGTTTAGAGAGAGAGAGAGAGAGAGAGTTGGGGATTTTTTTTTGAATGTGTGTTTTATTGTTTAGATTTGGGTGTTTTTGACGTGTAACAAGTAATTGAGTGAAACTTTTCATTTGTAATGTTGTATGGATGCATATTATGAACCTACCTACCCACCCAGCACATCTTCATTGTACTAATTGAATTTCATACAGCATTAAACCATCTTGTCTCTCTCTCTCTTACTAAATTTAACTCATACAGCATTAAAGCATCTCTCTCTCTTTCAATTGAATTCATATAGCATTGACCCATCTCTGTCTCCCTTTCAATTGAATTCATATATGGGTGCAGTTGGCGTACGGATGTATATATGGGTGCTGTTCGCATACGGAACCAGCATTTGCATATGTAGGGGTACCTTCAAATTTTATCACAGTATATAAATTTGATGTATAATGTTTTTGGGAAAAGATTAGGATTAGCCTATTAGTTTATATGAACATACGAGTCCAACGGTTCAGATTGAATTTGGGTAAATCTGGCGATTACGGATGTTTGGTAGTGTTTGAATTTTAATTTTTTTTTCGATAAATCCAAATCATTTGAAATTTTAGGCGTGTTCATAAAAAATAAGTGAATTTTTGAAAAATATCAAAAAAATATTTGACATGAAATAAATTGATCAAAATACCTCTGAAAATATTTGGGGGGTATTTTGGTTATTTGTTCTTTACAAATAATTTTTTTGATATTTTTATTAAATACGTATTGATGAGAAAAACACACACTTAAAATTTCAAGTAATTTGAATACGTAGAAAAATAAATAAAATTCAAACACTACTAGACATTCGTGATCGTCAGATCAGTTCAAATTCAATCTGGGTCGTTGGATTTATATGTTCTTATGAGCTAATGGGTTAATCTCATCTTTTCTCATGTTCTTAGGATTATCTCAAAATCTTTTTTTTATATCTAATTATAAAATTTTAAATTTAAAAATGGTAGAAATCAAGTAGATCTATAAACATATGAAAATTTTGAAAATGGACAGTGTGGATAATATGTTGTAAAATGCACTATTTTTTAGACTTGAAATCTTTTTATTTTTCATAGTCATAGATCTCGCTCGAGATGACCAATCAAATGGTTTTCAACATTAAAACTACATTTTCCAATGGATTTTTGAGGTGCGTATGAAGTTCTAACATCCTTATGTAAACTAATACGTTTTAGTTGCAACAATTATATAAGCAATTACATCCGGCTACTTAAAAAGGGCCCAGTTTTTATGCGGCCTAGCCCACCCCCAAATGAACCTAACAACCAAGTACGTTTTAGTTGCAACAATTATATAAGCAATTACATCAATTACATAAGGCTATTTAAAAAGGATCCAGTTTTTATGCGGCCAAGCCCACATATGTAGAAATGTGGGCCCTTTAATAAATCTATTTTTGAGATGGATTTTAAGACTTAAATTTTATGCATATGTAATCTCTAACGATCATGAATATGAATAAATAAATAAGTTTTAAAAACTGGAAATAATAATTCTAGCAAAAAAACATTTGGACCATTAGTTTCCATTGTTTTTAGATAGAAGACCTACTTGGGATGCATTACACTTTTTCGACCGCATATGTAGAAATCCGGTCTCGCTGGCATAAAACGATTTTTTATATAAAAATAAGATTATAGTGTATTGAACAGTTTATTTTAGTTGGACAGTGTGGATTTGACATACTTTTTAAAATAATTATAAAATTTAATATATAAAAAAATATCAAATCAACACCATTCAATCAAATGGATAGTGTTGACTATGTCATTGTAACCTTACTTCTACAAGTTGCCGGCATATGTAATCCCTACCAATATAATGTTTTTCGGGATTTGTATATTATAAGGTTACGTACTTTTAGCAAAAAGAGGTTCCAATTGGCCCTAAACATCTTCTATATTCTGATTAAGTTCCAAAAATTGCTCTTTGAATTTGGGAAATTCTTCAAAATGCACTTGACAGATGAACCGTTTAAATATTTTTTTCTTATTTGATTTCTAAAAGTACATAAAAAGACACAAGATCATAAGTTTGAATGGTTGAAAATGAGCAAAATATTAATTAGTTGAGAAGATAGACATATTTTGAAAAAAATTTCCTACTGAATTTTGAGCATTGTCAATGGCAAGGCTGGCAATGCAACAAGCAGCCTGCTTAGTGTGCTTGATCCTAAAAACTAGAATTTGGGCAGCAAAATATAACCCAATGTTGTACAAGGACCCGAGCTAGGCTTTGGCCACGCCTGGCTCAGTCCGGCTTGGCCCATTATGAAACCTATCAATCACACATCTTCAATGACCTGAGTTAAGGATGATTGTGACCTTCATGCAGGAAATGAATATTATGCATCTTCATATACCTACTTTAAAAGAAATTGATAATGATAATGTTAATGTAATTTGATCAAATAGTTTCATCTCTATCTTGCATCATCACTGGCATACTGCTTGCCACGAGGCTGAATTATCAACCCACGCGACACATATTTTGTACAAATGAATTAAATGAGTTGCACCTGCCCTCTCATGAAGTTAAAAATCACCAAAAGGTATAGCAGTTGATGCTGTTCTATACTTTTGCACTTGTGTGAATGTTCAAAAAATAAAAATAAAAGAAAAGAAAAGAGGTTGTTGTACTCTTGCCGGAGCAGACTATGTATCTACTTTCTCGAGTTAAAAATTTGTTCACAAATATCCTTTCCACGTGAGATTTTGAAATTTATTTTAGAATCACTAGATGGTATTGCTAAAAGTAACAAATTTTGAGTTCTTGAGTGCTTAGATCAAGCATTCCAAAGCCATGGAGTCTTTGTTCAATATTAGGAATTTTAGGCACTCATCTAGTGTGGCATATTTTATTAGAAAAAGTTTATATAAGGGTGACGCCCTAAACAATCAAATTAAGGCGCCCTAAAAAATTCACTAGAAGAGGTTGTTTCCATCCAAAAAATCCTCCAATCAATCAACTCAACCTCAAGATGTATGGACATGGGAAGAAATGGATTTCAAGTATTGGAAATAGTGCATCTTGTAATACATTTTTTAGGCCGTCAAATTTTAAAAAATTTAAGAGTTCATAGATCTGCTCAATCTCTATTATTTTTTAATCTTTAAATTTTATAATTAGAGATGAAAAGGGATTTTTAGGATATCACAAGACTTCTTAATACTGAAACATCTTTCAATATTATTTGAAGGTGCACCTTACTTTTAGGACCTCTGCTCTATAAGACCATCAATTTTCAAAAAATTTAAGAGTTCGTAGATCTGCTCAATTTCCACTATTTTTAAATATTTGAGTTGTGTAATTCGATATGAAAACGAATTTTTAAGATATCACAAGATTTTTAGTTATGAAACATCTTTCAATATTATTTGAAGGTGCGCCTTACTTTGATTGTTTAGGGCCTTTGCCATATACAAACCACAACCTATTTTATTTTATCTCATAAAGTTGGTCACTAAATTAACAAGGGAATTCCATAATTTGGGCTCTCGACTCTTGAAAGTGCTCTTAGATTGTCTTACCTGAGGGAGTTAAATGCTTGTTTTACTCGCATGAGAGCATATAACTTTTTGACACATTGTAATATACATTTTTTTTTTGAAGTATTTTGTTCTAGCTATTCTTTTTTTTTTTTACAAATAAGTATTTTGTTCTGTTCTTGTCCTCATAAAGACAAATGCAAGTTTTCAAATCTTCAATAATAACTTTGTCGAGATTGGGCCAACCTATTCACGTTAGCATTGTCCACTTTTAATTGTCCATTTGTGCAGCGATTTGATATCTACATGTTTGAGAATCTAAATTTACTCTGTATGTTTAAGAACCTAAATTTGCTTGTGGGCACGTTTGTTTTGGGTGAAATTTTTTCTGAGAAATATTGTCACTTGAAAGTATTTTCACACCAGTTAGCAATGATGTGAAAATATTTCTACACTTAACCACTTGAAAGAATTTTTTGACGTGAAAATATTTTATATTTCCCTTTATGAAATATTTTCATGTGTGTGCCTTCTGTTTCTTCATAAGAATAAATTACAATATAAATAAAAATTTGATGTATATTAAAAAGGTTTATATGCAATCCAAGCTGATTTGAGGAGGTTATGTGCCTAAAATTTGAACTCCTAAAAACTAATCCTGAGTACCACCAGACGGAGTATATGGATATTATGCTCATACATCAATAGCAGTCTCTTTAGTGAACTGAGAGTTTCCTCAAGCTATATGCTATTTTAGTTGTTTAATTTGCCTGAGTAAGTAACTAAATTTCGTACTTCCTTGCTTAATCAGAAGGTTTGATTACTAGTGCATTTGCCCTACCCCTAGTTTTCAAGGGATTTAAGACCTGAAACACATTCCAAATAACTATACCCTTCATGCCTTGGATTTATGAATTTGGAGCTTTATAACACTCAAGATCCTATGATTTATATTGAATTAAAATGAACAGTCCAGTAGAAAGTACAAAATAGACCATTGTTATAGTCTAAAATTTAGTTTTTTGTTCATATTCATGATCATGGTGGTCTAGGTGATAAATTTGAAAACCATTAGATACAGAATCTATCTCCAAATAAAAGAACTATTCGTAAGTACTTTAGAATTACTAGATAAGCATTTCAATAAAATAAATATAATTTTGAGTTTTCAAAATATGCAGATTTGACAGCCCAAAAATCTCATGGGCTATATATAATCCTTGGACGATATTTTTTTTTTTCTTTGAGTGTATACCAATTTGCCAATTTTATGTTCATTGAGGCTGGTCCAACGAAAATTATGAAATAGACCATTCTTTTTCTTTCTTTTTTTGACAAATCTCAAGAGCAAACAAATAGACCGTTCTTAAAGTCTAATACGGGTGACCTTAAACTTTCCTTTAATCGATCCTATGTCTGGGCAAATGGGGTAAATTGTGTTAGATAGGAAGATGACGTAAAACTTTGCCACATCTTATCATAGCTAATCCCAAATAATTAAGATAAGCTTATATGATGATGATGATGTTCTTTGGTTATCACCAAATTTTGGTATCGCATAAATCCTCTAGTTTGTGTTTTACCTAAGGAATAAAATTTACAATATGATTCATTGGGAGCGAAATAACATTCGACTTTTAATAATGCAAAAGTAGCCTGAAAAACTTCAAATATGTATTAATATTTTGAATACGTAAGTTAGCAATCAGAAGCGCCTGTAGCTCAGTGGATAGAGCGTCTGTTTCCTAAGCAGAAAGTCGTAGGTTCGACCCCTACCTGGCGCGAAGAAAGTTTTTTCACAGTCTTTTCTTTATACGAATTCATTTTCTTCAACATATTATTTCAGAATTAATCTATGTACTGCATTCAGAGAGAGAGACGCAATGCCATTGCTTTCTAGAAAGAGTGCCACTTTGGAGTAAGTCTCTACAATAATTTTTCACGTACTTTTTTTTTTTTTCCCTTTGCCCTTTTCCATGATTGATTTAAAAAACACTCGATCGGAACGGAATCGTTCAATTTAACCGGGGAATCAATGACCCTGTTCCGATTCTACATGTATATAAGAAAATACAAGTCTAAAAGGGAACAAGCAATTTTGTACAATAAAACAATGATTC
The DNA here is from genome assembly GCF_000471905.2 of Amborella trichopoda. Next base: position 666,679 of record NW_006498085.1, read on the forward strand.
TCTATTGTAAAATGGTGATCCGGACCGATTTTTTTGCCGGTTAATGTTTTTTTTCGTCGGTTCACTGTTTTTTGCACACAGTAAAATAGCAATCTGGAACACCGATACATCGATCCGAACCAATTTTTGGGGTGCCTGATCCGGATCACCAATTCATTTTTAAATTACTGCTCCAGATATTTGGTTGGTGGCAATTTTTCACTTCTTGCATAGGTAAGTGAGAGAGAGTATCCAACTAAACTAACTTTAAAAAAAAGAGCACCTAACTAGAGAGAGATACAGTACTCACTTGCAATCAACACCCTTGAAAAGAGCACCCAACTATGTGAGAACTATAGAGAGAGAGAGAGTACTCACCTTCAATAAACACCCGTCAAGTGGCCCACCTACTCAAAAAAGCACAAGGCACACACCAAGTATGAAACAAAAACAGAGTAACAAACCTCTCCCTCCATAAAAGACATCACTCCCTTTCTTTCCCTCCACAACCCTTTTCTCAAACTCTCCTGAAGACCACAGTACCTCCTCCAAAACATTCTACAGAAAATGTCAATTGTTGGTGAAATTCCAGGCTTTTTCCAACTCTTCTCTAGTGGGAAAATAAATCGAATTTCACCGGGAATTTCGCCGCCTTCATCAGAATTTACCGATGGGTTCAAGTCGAAGGATGTGACTATCGATTTGTTTAAGCCTGTCACTGCTCGGATTTTCGTACCCAACACCATTGAAACCTCTCTCCTTCCTCTGATTGTTTACTTTCATGGAGGTGGCTTTTGCATTGGATCAACAACGTGGTCCGGCTTCCATAACTTTCTTGGGGGTCTCTCTGTTGTCTCTCACTCTATAGTGGTATCAGTAGACTATAGATTAGCACCAGAAAATAGGATTCCGGTAGCCTAAGAAGATTGTTTGCAAGCTTTGGAGTGGTTGAAGAGCAATTCAGGCGAGGTGCGAACTACAACCTCTCCATCACACACACACTGTTGAATGTGTTAAATAATGAGCTAGGCAATTCCATGTCTTTTAGCAACTTGACCTCTCTCTCTGTCTTCCTTATGCTAAATTTGCTTGTCACTAGGAACCCTGGCTCGAGCGTTCCGACCTCTCCAGGGTCTTCCTCTCTGGCGAGAGCGCCGGAGGCAACATCACGTACCACGTTGCCTTGCAGTCCCTACACAAAGATCTCTCACCCATGGAAATCAAGGGGATTCTAGTAATCCACCCCTATTTCGGAAGTGAAGCTCGAATTGAGAGTGAGAAAGGCAAAGAAGTGGCACATGTGATTGAGTTGAATGACATGTTTTGGAGGCTAAGCTTACCAGAAGCAGAGGGGAGGGACCACTATGCTTGCAGTTTCAAAACGAAGGCAGACGGCTTATCCGAGATCGAATGGACTCGGTTTCCTAGTGTGAAGGTTTTTGTTGCTGGTGCTGATGTTTTGAGAGAGAGAGGGGTTCTATATGCTGAGTTCTTGAAGAGAGAGGGAGTGAGGGTTGTGGAGCTCGTGGAGGCACAGGGGGAGCCGCATGCTTATCACGTGTACTATCCGAGGTCGAAGGCCACGCACGATTTGCAGAAGCAGATGAGTGAGTTTGTGCATCGTTTCTAAGATATCTCTATGATCTCTAAGGCATCTCTCTCTTTCTCTGTCCATGTCTCGAGGGCGTCTTATAATTGGCATCACATAGTGCAGGTTCAAGAAAATCATCTCACTTGGAGAGAGAGAGATTTCAACTTTCAAGGCATCTCTATCTCTTCCTATGTCTGGAGTGAAAGAGTGTGTCTGTTATGCTTCAACAATAGCATCTCTCTCTCTCTAGCCCCATGTCCCTTGGGTGAATAGTTAGTTAAAGACTTTAAATAGGCATTAAACTACTGCTTAGCATTGGCATGCATTTACAAGCTTTCAGGAAAATAGGAAATCCATATATTACTGAGAGACATCTCTCTCTCTCTCTCTCTCTCTCTCTCTCTCTCCAAGTGTCTAGGGTGAATAAATAGTTGAAGACTTTCATTATGCATTACAAATTAGCTTTGGCATCACAGTGCAGGTATTAAGGAATATCATAAATCACAGTGTGTATGTGGGGAGAGAGAGAGAGAGCATGTGTCCAAACGTCTGAAGTTTAGCTGTCAAGCATGTCTACACAACTCTGTAATGGACACATGCTCTATCTCCCAATAATTTACAAAATTATTCACTTTCATTCAAAACAGTGCAATACATAGAATATCTGACAAAAAAGTGATCGCGCGAGGGCGCACGAAGAGAGAGAGAGAGAGAGAGAGAGAGAGAGTTATAAACTAAGCTACTAGATCTTAAGTTTTAATCTCGTCTCGGAAAACCATAAATGCATTGACTTCAAAAACTTCGCAAGAACTCTAAACACAAGCATCTCAGCATCTAACTGTCATCTTAGAGACAGTGACTTGTAATTCAGGAAAGAATTATATCACAAGTAAGGAGTTCCAACTTCTAGTCATCTCGTGTGCTCATGAAACCACCAATAAAGCCCGCACCATTGCAGTTCCCACAAAGAATCTCCCTCTTACCCCTGCTAACAACCAGCATTACATGAACAAGATGTAATTTTAAATAAGTATGTAATATTATTTCCTTACATGAATGCTACAAAATGATTTTCTCATCAAACTTTATGAATGAGATAAGCCATATCCTAATTGTGATAGAAAATTACAAATGAGAGGGAGAGAGAGAGACAGAGAGAGAGAGACCTGCAAAGCCAACATAATCCGCCTGCCTTGAACCGACCATTGAAGTGGTCAACAGAGTTTATACCACTTCCTTCGCATTGAGTGCAGAGTTTTATACCTGAAATTTCAATGAGAAGAAAATGCATTCAGATTGATGCTTGATTCTGCAAGGAAGAGACTTCTAGAAATCACATGAACAGCATGTTCCATTAATAACGGGAAACCACAAGATAAAATGGTCACTAAAGTAATTGCGATGTTCGACATTATAAAATAGATTACCATTTCCATCACAATCAATACAAACGATGCTATTGGGCTTTGTTCGTGGGGTGCTATTATCAGCAGGCCAAGAACTTGGTTTGCTACTCTCAGCAGCCTGCAGAAAACCAGCAAAGCAAAATATCAAATATCACACAGATCAATCCCCATATTTCAGTAAGGAAATAGTGAAAATCAGAAATCACTGATACAAATACGATTATGCACATACATCGGAACATCTGATTCATATCATTTTATATTGGTTTAACAGAATGAGAATTAGAGAGCAAACACACGAGAGAGAGAGAGAGAGAGAGAGAGAGATTTTTAATATGACGAGCAACACTGATTGCAAGCAACAACCAAAAGAAAATATTATATATATATATATATATATATATATATATATATATATGGGATTCTATACAATGAGACCATTTATCTTTGATACAAGGAGGCCACAATTACTTACAACCATCCAATGTGAAATTTGATAGGTTGGATGTGATCCAAAATTCGCGAAATTTTCTTTTGTAGTTTGAGCTTGGTCAGTGGAATAAATGCAACCATCTAATTTCTCATCCAATGGTCAAGGTTAATTGTGTCCACCTTGTACCAAAGATAAATGGTATATATATATGAGATTGTCTACAAAGATAAATGGTATATATATATGGTCATGGTTAATTGTGTCCACCTTGTACCATTATATAAATGGCATATATATAATGGTATATATATATATATATATATATATATATATATATATAACTATGTCATTATAATATAATGAAACCACACTTCTAGAAAACCATATTTGAGGTATTTGTATGACATCAAAAATTGCACACACCCTCTCTTCATCCCAATAATCAATCCCCAAAAAGATAAAATTCAATTCGTACCCTGTATATTGTCTAGATGAATCCCCCTGCAACAATGGATCTAGACTATCTATTTGCTGAATTTCAAGATCTAAGACTTTATGAATTCAAAACCAATTTTTTTTTTTAACATTGTTCATCTAATTGTAATAAAGCTCTCTAAAAAAATTTGGAGATGGAAAAAATCATTTTAAAGCCTAGATCTAAGCATCTTACCAAAATAGACAGCCTATGTTAATTGGGCTAAAAAAACACTTTTTAGGATATATTTCTGGAGTTTTCCTTTCGTGATTGTTTATTAGAATGATCAAAGTGTATATTTAAAAATTGGGGTGCAAAGAGTCTTAACATGATTTTTGAAGATTGTTTCGTTATATTATTACACAACCGTTGCATGAAAGCACTCCATATTTACATATATCGCCATCAAGCAGAAATTTGAATAGATATGGGCACAGTCGATCATAAATGAGCCTACATGCAGAAAAAGAAATTACTTAAGCATAACAACACACACATAAATCAAAGAAGCATTTTTCTTTCATGAGTGTAAACCACCATAATTTTTGGGTTACAACTTAACAAGGTCCTCGTGATAGTTGACTGGCTCAAAAGAATTCCAAAGATGAGTGGCAGATGGCAGTAGTAAGATCTTAACTACAATAGAAATGGGTAATTGGAAAAGCTTCAAGGAACTCTCATAGTCTGATCAAGCCGGATGAAATGGGAAGAGCCAGTGAAATTCAAAACTTTAGAAACTCCATGACAAAACTATAGCCAGTTACCCTGAGAAAGAACCTGATCCCTCAAGAGACAATTTCCACAAGACTATGAAAAGCCTTGAAACAGTTCTATTTCTGGATTAATAGGCCAGGATAAAGTAATGCCAATGCACAACAATAGGGACAAGAAGATGTCCTCATTTCTCATTCTTTTTGTTTCTGATGTTGTAGCTTTATCATAGTCATTTTAAGTAAAAAATTTATTAACCAGCCAAAAGAGCATATGGAAATACTATGTCATGACTAGGATATACGTACAAATCACTTCTATCTGTAGTCAACTGTCAAAAAATCAATCGTTTAAATGCCACGCATATAGCATAATATAAAAGGAAAAAAAAAGGAAGAAAATTCTGGCTAAAACAAATTCTTTGAATTATCCAGAGCTCTTTTTTTAATATGTTTTACTCACTACTCATGAGCCACTTTCATTTTATAGTCCAGATTATCAATACATCTCTGAAGATACAAAATATTGATAGGTTGTGCAAGTCAAACCCTGGGAGTAGTTCTCAATTTTAGGTTCAACAGATGGCCCAAATAAGAGGACTCTCTAAGAATACCTTCCATTATATAGTGGTTAAAACTACTCTATAGTCACAATTTCTAAGCTTCAAAGCTGTTGATATTGCTGACAATTTCTTTGATTAGTCATATTTATTCACAACTTAATACAATTTACATGTAGAATAAAAGACTAATTCACAATAACCCTATGACTTGACTAGCAAGTCACCCCATGCATGGAATAGTTTGCGGATACTTTCATGTACCTTGTATGAATAAGGAAGTTTGCCATTAGACTATTTTTGATATCTTGGTAGATGATCTATGAAATGGAGAGATTGAGGAAGACGTGCACATAGAATTAGAGTTGGGTAGACGAAGTGGAGATGTGCTCATGCAGTTTTACGTGATCATCACATACCAATGAAATTGAAGGGGTAGTTCTATAGAATGATTGTAGCCAGCTATGCTTTATGGGACAGAATGTTGGGCGATCAGAAAATAATATATCCATAGAATGAGTGTAGTTGAGATGAGGATGTTGAGATGGATGAGTGACAAGTCAAGAAATAATAGAATTCGGAATGAATACGTCCGAAGGAACTTAGGAGTAGTTCCAATAGGCAATAAGATTAGGGAAAATAGACTTAGGTGGTCTGGCCATGTGTAGCGTCGACCTAGAACAACACTGGTTAGAAGAGGTGATTTGGTTCAAGTGGAAAGCTCTAAAAAAATGTCAGGGGGAAGGTCTAAAGTGAGAAGAGATATGGTGACTTATGGCGTGTCTAAGGGTATGCCCTTTTAGAGCAGAATGGAGGAATAAGATTTGCGCAGCCAACTCCAAATAGTTCGGATCTTCGGATAAAGCTCGGATGAAGATGATAAACTAATTCAAAGTAAATATATCATCCAACCAATATTCTAATATATAAATTCCTGGTTTTCTCCGAGGCAATTCCCTTATGTCTTATAGTTCCCAATTACTATTCAACATTCAACCAAGTAGATTAATTTTAATCCCAAAAGATAAATATCCAAATCGAGAACAATAAGCACACATTGCTTCTTCTTTTTTAATAATTCTGAAACCACCCAAATGCTCACATTCTAGTCATGCCACTGTACAACTATAATTATACCTAGGTATAATTATGCCATATGTGGCGTCGATCCAATTCAACACTTGTTAGGATGTGCGAGTTAGTTCAAATGGAAGGATTGAAAAGGGCAAGGGGTAGGCCCAAAATGATATGTTTGGAAGTAATCTGAAAATATATGGGAACTCATGGTCTCACTGAGGATATGGCCTTAAATAGAGTAGAATGGCGGACCAGGATTCGTGTAGCCGATCCCAATTACTTAGGAAAAGGCTATGATGATGATACAAAAACAATGAATATAAGATGCATTGCCCACTGGAGCAGTTCAAATATTCATAACAATTGCTGTAAATCTTCATACTAGTTAAGATGCTATCTCAAAATTTATATCTCAAAAGTATGTCACTATTATGGCATGTATTTAAGATGCTATCTTCTAATGCAATATCATTAGAGCATTTATTGGAATCTGTAAATCTTCATAACAGCATTCTAATTTATATCTCACATTTTAGTCATTATTGTAGCATTACTTTAGGATGCTATCTTCTAATGGAATGTCACTAAAGCAGTTATTGGAAATTTTAAGGCATTAGATAAAAGCATTTTATGTTTTTGAGAATGAAACCAGGACAAAATGGGTAGAAACTGTACTTATTTTTCAAAAATTCTTTACATATATCCTGGAAGTACACAATCCATGCTCCGTGCTTCCTGGAAGATAATCTATACTAAAAACAGTGTTTAAATACTATTGGTAATAATGGGAATACATGATAATTTTTCATTATCACAAGGGATCAAGATAAATCAATACTGTCCAGTTCATATAGAGAAATATCATGATAGAATTCAATAATCCGCCCATAAATGGCACTGAGGTTTATGCTTATTCGCATAGTCCAACATGCAAAAAAAAGATTAACAGTTACAGGAACAAAACATAAACAATTATAATATTGAAAATTTACGTCAAATCTTTCGAAAAAGTTACAGGAACGAAATATAAACAATTATAATATTGAAAATTCACATCAAATATTTCGAAAAAAGATATTAGAAAGAAGAGATTGAGACTTTCTTTGTTTAATACAGAAGAAAACAGAAATATCAAGTCTTCCACAAATGATATTAGGAAGAAGAGATAGAGACTCTCTTTCTCAGATACTCCTCTAAAATTCACATCAAATCTTCCACAAAATGAAATCAGAAAGAAGATATAGAGCCTATTTGTTTAATACAGAAGAAAACATAAATAATGCCATAAAATTCACATCAAAGATTCCTCAAATGATATTAGAAAGAAGACATAGAGATTCTCTTTGTTAAATTCTGAGTAAAACAGAACAAATTCTGTAAAATTCAAATCAAGTCTTACACAATGATATCAGAAATAAGATATGGAGACTAGAGATTCTCTTTGTTAAATTCAGAGTAAAACAGAAATAATTCTGTAAAATTGAAATCAAGTCTTACACAATGACATCAGAAATACGATATAGAGACTCTCTTTGTTAAATTACGAGGAAAACTGAGATAATACTATATATTCACATCAAATCTTCGACAAATGATATCAGAATGAAGGGATAGTAGACACTCTCTTTGTTAAATTCAGAAAGGAAGCACTGGAATATTCTGAAAAATTTCCAAGCAGGAAGAAAGGAAGAAGAAATCAACTGGAGAAAGAGGAAGTATACAAAAATAATTAAGAAAAGGAAACCCTAACCTTTGCCTGAACCGATAGACGCTTATGGAGCTTAGGGCTTGAGTTCAGCTTTATAACAGAGGAATTCGCGCGATCAATCAGATGCAACTTTTGATTCTCCAATCCATTCACAGTTTCTTAGCAAGAGAGAGAGAAAGCATTATAGATAGAAACTAATAGATAAACCAGCAGTTGATTGAGGTGAAGCTACATAGAGAATGAGAATAATTTCAGCATCCCTATGCACGAACGTTAGAGGGAGAGAGAGAGAGATGGTACCTTGTTTGCAAGGGCATTTGCAGGCACTAATGGAGGCGAGGGAGATAAAAGTGGCCATTTTTGGTGGAGAGATGATCCTCTGAGCGCCAACTTCAAGTGAGAGAGGCAGCAATTGAAACTTCAGTAAGATTTTCCACTTCTATTTTGTGTTTCCGAGCAGAGTGAGTATAGATAAGAATTCCTGTCGTTACCCCCAACTCTCTCTCACCCTCTCTTTCTCTCTCTAAACGCGCGCCATCTTCTCTCTCTAAAACTCACTATCATACAGACGCCGCCATCTTCTCTCTCTAAAACTCACTCTCTCTGAACGTTAAAAGCCCCTCTCTCTCTCTCTCTCTAAAACGTTCTTCTCTCTCTATCTCTAACAAACGCAAGCGTCTCTCTCCAACATGTAAACACGCTCCTCCATATCGTTAGCAACGAGCTCTTTTGTGAAAACAATGACGTGGAGTGTTCCAATAATTCTGTGCTCCTGCAGGAGCAAACTGTCGATTTACTCTTACGGATGAAAACTTGTATTTAACCAGTTGCTCATCCTCGCTCAGATCACTCGATCTCACTCACACGCACACGCAATTTTCCTTCAAATTTTCCGGCGAGAACCCATTTCTGAGGTTTTCTCTCGTAACTGAGGGGGAGCTTTCATGGAGGTTCTAAGCCCCACCCTTTCAGCTGCAAATATGAAGCCTGTAAATTGCTTCAAAACCAATTTTGCACATTTGAAGCATGTAAATGGCTTCAAAACCAACTTCAGAGGGAGGGTTTTCTGCAAAGGAATTGACATTGGGTGGGATTTTGGAGGTGGGTTTTCAATTGGAAGAGAGGAAAACCGGATTGATGGATTGAAGAGGACACCACTGGTGGTTGTGAAAGCTAAGAAGAATAAGAAGAAAGAGAAGGAGGATACCCACAGTTTTACCGCAAAGCCCGACGAAGCCACCGGACCTTTCCCTGAGGCTGTGCTTCTCAAAAAGGTGATTTTTTTTTCTTTTTTTTGAAAACTTTGTATCTCGTATGAATGAGAGGATGCTTCATGTTTCTAATACATAGCTCTCACTCTCTTTATATATATGTACTGAATAGAAAATTTGAGCCGTGTCACTGAAAATATAATCAGCTGCCAAAGTCTTTAGATTTTGTGTACAACCATTGTTCAAGGACTCGGCCGAGGTCACTCGAGGACTTGGCAGAGCAACTCTGCCTGGGCTTGGCTAAGGGAAGTTCCAGGGGCCAACTTGCCCTTATTAAAAGTCATGAAAAGATCAAAGATTTCGTTAAAAGTTCTTCAAATATGATATTTCCATACGTTTTATATGATTTTTTTGGTTTTAATGATGATTTGGGAGTTTTTCTTATTACCTGGTCCAATTTTTTATTTGCCTCTTTAATTTTTATGAAAAGTTTCAAGGTATGCATCAGAATTTTCAATTATCCATATTTTATGTACTTCTTTGAACTTTTATGGACTTTTACTGATTTTTGTTACTCATTGTACTTTTTGCTCTTTTTTTTTTTTTTTAAATTTCGGCATTTTTTTCATCTTATACGAGACTCTGCTGTGTCCACTCAGGCTCGGCCAGTTACTTGGCTTTGGTCAGGGCCGAGTCTATGGCCCGAGATGAGTTTCAAAACATTGTGTATAACAGTTTTCGTTGTCTTTCTCTTTGTAGATTGGGGTAAGGTCTTCCTTGTTTGGGATTATGTGGATTGCATTGTGGAGCTGCTTATGCTTATAGTGATAGGATTTGGGAAACTTTTTGTTGTATTAATTTGCTGTTAATTTATTGAAAAGAAAATTTTTCCGCTGTATCACTGATATTGCAATCAGCTACTGAAATCTTTAGAAGCAGCTCTCTCTCTCTCTCTCTCTCTCTCTCTCTCTCTCTACTTCTCCAGTATTCTTTTTGCTGAGCTATCTCCATTTCAAGCTCACAATTTTCATGAATGCATAGTTCATAGATGGCCCTGAAACTTTTTGTCATTTCCAGAAGGAAGTTCAGGAGGATGGGAGACTTCTCCCTGAGTTTGCGGATGCTGAGGAAGGTTAGTAGTTGCAAACTTATTAAATTCTTAAGTTTCAAAGAAAATGAAAAAAACAAAAAGGAGAAATAATAGAAGAAGAAAGACAAGAAAAGAAAAGAAAGGAAATGCAGGAAAGAAAGCTTCAATCCTGGTGCTAAACTTCCGATTATCTGAGGAAAACTCACCGACTTAAAATGCTGTGATGTTTGACTTTGTTTGTTTATTTCCCACAGTTGTTAATTGGAAATAAAATAAAAATTCAATCAAAATGATAAAAATAAAACCATGTAATACTTTGTCTTTCTGTAAATATACTGATTTACATTATGTTAGATAGTGGCTGACAAACATTTATTGATGATTTGCAGAACAACTTTATGAATTTCTGAGTCTCCAGAAGGAAAGTGATATGGACATTGACAGAAGTGCGCCCGTGACTTCTCCATCAATTTAGTAGCTTATTTTATCTTAACATTACAATACTAATTTATTTATTTTTGTATGGGACTGTCTATAATCAAGTGATATAATTCCAAGTATCATTGATGCGTTTTTTCTTTGCAGCACGTCACTATGAAGTGGTTTACCTGATTCATGAAGACCGTGTGGATGAGGTTGACTGTGTAGTTTCAAAGTTTCAAGGTGAACTTGATGTTTTATATTTTAAGTTTTATTCAACCTGAATTTGTATTAGAAGAATGCATTTGTTTCCTCGTAGTTACCACTTTGAAATATAGCACACCACCTTCTCGGAGTCCTTGCATTAAAAAATGATTCGCATTTTATGCATTAAGAGTATCTAGTTAGTCTTGTCTCTACCAGAACGAGCCATCTAATCTGTCCTCTATCAGGTCTTGTTGTGTAGATAATATTGTTTATATGCATGTGTTTGTGTGCATTTGTGCCTGTGTGTGGGTGGGTTAATTCTCGATTACCTGTCACAGAGTCACATTGTTAACAGATGGGTTTAGGATTTCATCGATCAATTTGCTTTATATCCTCGTAGTTCTCGTGCATATTGAGAAGCATGGGCTTGTGTTTAGATCATAGTTTTTGTCGTTTTGTAACAAGTAGAATGAAACCCAAGTAAAACAAGAATAAAATTATAAGTAGATTTTTGTTTTGTAATTTAGAATCTGAATATTGATGGTAGGGTGTTATTTCTTGATTTTTTTACACTAATATAGCTGCGCTTGAGCAAATTGCTTATGGATTCGCCTAGCTCTTCTCAGTATTTTAGATTCTCTGATTGCTTAAGCATTTGTTTTGTGGCTCTTATGAACCCCAAACCATTGACTATAATCATGCCTCTGCACAATCTGAACGGAAGTTGAGTACTCTGTATAATTCAGTGTTTGGTCACAATTTTGGGGTCTTCTGGTAAATACTACCATGGAATGGTTTAAATAAAAGCAAAGAGTTGCTCTTTGAAAATGTACTGATGTACTGTGGGTCATTATTCACCTGCATTGGTTGTCTTTCTGCAGTTCTCATTTGGTTGCCTTTATTCGTTTGCTAAGATACCAGAAGTTTCTCCTAATACAGATGGACTTTGGTGTTGATGCTATAGTAATATCCTTCTCTTGAGTGTATAGAGACTGATCGTGATCTTCAAAGGCTTCAAGATCTCATTGTTGTTACCATTACATCTTTTAAATCATCATCATCATCATCTTCCAATCCTTATCCCGACGATTTGGGGTCGGCTACATGAATCCTGTTCCTCCATTCACCATTCCATCTTTTGACTGTTATATTTTAATGCTTGCCTTGACAATGTGAAAAAGAGAAAATGAAAACTCAAAATAAGAGGAAAGTGAATTAACCTTGAAGGATTGAAGATGTAAAACAGTGTCAAACTCACATTTTGGTGACAGCATGAGTTCCTTGTGCCATTCATCCTCTCCTGTTAACTGGGTATCACCATCTCATTTTGGGTGCATGGAGCTGTTTCAGTGATACTATATTTTGTAGTCAGTTTGATCCCACATAGGTGAGAGTGCTTTACATGAACTGCACTTCTATCATTATCAACTTATCTGATTCTATGCTAGGTTTGATTTAGAACAATTGCATATGACAAAATCCAAGGTTGATTAGAACCCATCTTAGAAGATTAGACCCCCAACTTACTTTTAAGATGCTAGAGGACTTTCTCATTGGAAGAGTGCTATGTGTTGTACTTGTGCTTTTCATTCACGATTTGTTATTTAATTTATGTTGCAAATTATGTTTTTCAAACCCCCACTTTCAAAGTGCCAGTTTTGTGATGTCTAGAATTAACAAATCAAATTCACTTCTTTTGTAGAAGTAGCATGAGTATGCTCTTCTTTTTATACAAAGATAAGGGATATCTAGCCCCTAAGCATGTGGTTTATTCATTATTTACACCTTACCTGTTAACTGGAAGGTATTTTGTTTGAATGCTGATCTGGTTACTGATCCCAGCTTCTAGTCAGATTTACCATGAATTAGAAATGAGTTCAGAAGTCTTATGTTACCGAAAAGAAGAGAAAATCATGATGCTTCTCCCCCATGAAACGTATGATGGAATTTCCCATCTGGCTATCTGATGAACAAATTATGTTATACTCACCCAAAGAAAATTATAATATATTTGTGTGCTCATTAGCAATTAACACCCATGCAGCACACAACCTTTAATTTATTGTTCACTGCGCTTTTATAATTTACCATCGAAAGGGAAAAAAAAAAGAAACTGCACTGCTATAGTTTCATTGAATGTTTCGTCTCTGTTTGCATGATTTATTGACATCATTTTGATGCATGACTTTGATATTATTTGGTGACAATCATATTTTATTTCTTCACAATTGATCTCATCTGTGACCTGCTTTTGCAGATTACATAAATGAAAAGAGTGGAAAGATATGGCGTCTGAATAATTGGGGTCTTCGACGATTGGCATACAAGATAAAGAAGGCACGAAACGCCAATTATATTCTGATGAACTTTGAATTGGGTGCCCAATGGATCAACGAATTGAAGAGCTTGTTGGACAAGGACGAAAGGGTCATTCGCCATCTCGTCATTAAACGAGATAAAGCAATCAGTGAAGATTGCCCTCCACCCCCAGAGTTTCACACCTTGCACCCCAACTTTATGGCGGATGACATGGATGATGAAGATGGGGACATAGAAGAGTATGATGTCGATGATTATGATGAAGAAGAGGATGAGGAGACCAAGATGGTCGGTGATGATGATGATGATGATGTTGATGATGATGGAAAGGGTTTTGATGACGAGTCGGTAGGTATAAGGGAAAGGGAAGGTAGAACTGTGAAAGCAGAAAAAGTAGCGCGATAGATTAAGTGTTGCATATTCTTCTTCATGCCTGATATCTCTTTTCTTGTTAGTTCGGTGGTATCCTTTTTGTAAGTCAGTTCCTCTGAATCAAAACTGATGTTTGCGGCAAGCTGATCTATATGCCCTGGAGATGGGCATCGTTACCTATGAGTGGGTTTCTAATGAAAGTGTTTGGAACTTGAAGAGAAGGATTGATGAAGAAAGGCAAACTATAGTTGGAGACGAGAATTATACAGGATGCTTCTACAGTGCAAATGTATTGAGGAGAAAACGAGAAGGGTTAGATGGAATTTACTGGGTGTTGACTGATATTGTTCTTATGTATTTTCTCTGTGTTCTTTGACATTTATCTTCCATTAGATGGAGAAGAAAACGATGGGTTGGATGGATGATCTTTGATAATTTTGCAGAACCAGGCAGTTTTTGAGTGAGAGAGAGTGTGTGTGTGTGGAATCTCAATCATCAACACTTGCGGATGGGTTGGTCATGGGCTCTATTAAGTTAGCTTATGAGGTAGAATATGATTGAAGGGTTAGCACTAAAATGGAGTGCCTAGTTATAGGGATGCCTTATTTCATAGCCTGCTTACCTACATGTGGCTTCCCTGTTCCTACTTACACCTTCAAAATCCACTAACCATTTCAAAAACAGGTAGTAGCCTGTATTCTCGAATTACCCAAAAAAAAATGCTCACTTTTTCTAGTTATTTTAATCAATGGTTTTACTTTAAGACCATCAAATTTGCTCCATTCAAAAGGGTTAAATGTTTATTTCATTACTCAAATGCCACCTTAGAACTAGGAATTTTATCCTCTCCACAGTAGGGATCTTTGAGGAATATTTATACTTTACCTGGAGTAGGACTGCATTGGCATTTCAATCCATAGTAAAGATTGAATTGAAACCCGCAACCTAGTGTTATATGCTTGGCCTAGAACAATGACGTGTAAGGATTCCATTAGTGGGTTTTTATTTATTTATTCTTAAATTTGTTCTTGAGAAGTTTGGCATGGGCTCCGGAATTCAAAAATAAATCAAGCATATAAATAGATCCAGCACTACAATCTAACCATCATATGCCTATGACATTAAAAAACAAAAACATCATGTCCCCATGCCATATTAATGATATTATATGCACGTGAAATGTACATGATATTAAATATTATTTATTGAAAATAAATTTCCAAATTTAAAATAACTGTCACACCTCAAGAATTTATGATACTGATATTCCTGATATGTGATTGACAAAACATATATACATTGCTTGATAGGAAAAATATACAGTAGCGAATTCTTACAAAGTAACAAAAGAAAGTATAAGCAAAACTACAATATCTTCCCAAAGTTGATCCTGATGAGCACTTAAATGAAACCGTAGTTATCTTGAAAAATGTTTACCATAGTTTGATGAGTTTGGCTACTCAGTAAGTGATCATCATAATCCTAGAAATAATCATGGTTGAAAGATATCAATATTTCCAAAAAGGAGATCTATTAACAGAAATGCATTAACAGTTTCACTTACAAAAATGCATAATTAAGTATAATCCGAATAATTGAAATGCATATAACATTTTAACGGCAGTGCATAATTCAAAGGATTTCACAAAATACCCTACTGGTGTCCCAAGTAGGTCACTTATATATCCCATCAGCGTCCTGATGGGTCAACTTAATCCCTATCGATGTCCCAAATAGGTCCACTTAATCCCTGCAGGTCCACTTATACCTCACCGGTGTACTGGATGAGTCCACTTAATCCCTACCGGCATCCCAGATAGGTCCACTTATACTTCACCGGTGAACCGGATGAGTCCACTTGCATACTTAAATTATTTCTAAATCTCTTTAAACATTCGAATGCAACAATTATCATGTACTCACATATCACTGAAATCATTAATATGAATTTCACTGAAACCATTAATAACAGTCACTTTCAATAACATTAAAGAAATAACCAATCAAATATTTTGGGCTCAAATTTAGAAAGGTAGCAGTTTGTAAAATAAAGATCCTGGACGGAAATATCACTATTTATTAAAAACATACTATTTTTCAAGAAGACGATGTCACTTACACACAAATATTTGAGAGGGAGCTTCCGATAAAAATTCGGCTAGAGAGAGGAGTTCACTGTGTTTCGACCAGAGAGAAAAATCATAAGTTTTCTAAAGTAGGAGTCCTCATATCTCTTATTTAAACTCTTACGACACCTTATTATAATATTTTATTAAGTTACATCTCATACACGAGGTGTAACCGTTACAATACCCCTTATATGCTTAAAGCCCACGTCCACTTGACGTGGCAAGGCAGGAGCAAACAAAAGAAACTTAACCAAAAGATTTTGAAAATAGTGATAGTCCCTAAGGACCATCATGCTCATATAGACCATCACTTATTAAAAGTTTCTTTCTTTTTTTTTTTTTTAAAAAAAAAATTTAGAATTACTACATTCTTCCTCCCT